>JAGVSQ010009134.1:0-13843 GCA_022683975.1 Rhyacophila evoluta | reverse complement strand
TCTTCAGGCTACATTATATGTGGGCAGTGAGCGAACATATAACATACTACATAGTAGTATGTTAAATGATGTAGCCTGAAGATGCCGAAAGGCGAAACCGGGATCACTAACAGTAATCTCACATATGGAAATTTACCAGTTTTAAATAATTTAGAATTGAAAAATATTTCAATAAAAAACTTTTAAAGTTATTATCACGATGGTGGTTTTGAATTTTTCCTTTCATTACTGCTCAAAATATAGAAGTCGCGTCATATTCGGGCTAATACGGTAAGAATAAATGATTTGAATTCGATGAATTTTTATTCGACGACTTGAGCGGCAACCCTGTTTCGAATAGATTCTTTTTAAATCTCTCTTAATTGAGATAAAATCAGAAGAATAATCTACTGCAGTAAGAATTTTAATAAAAAAAAACGATACAAGAGGATTATTTACTGGATTCGATCGATTTCAACAAATGTAGCCAGTCAATTGGATATACTTAAACAGAAGACGTCCAAGCTACATTCTGACTTAACTGAGTAAAACACGATTGAAAATAAGAAACGCATTAACATTTAGTAGTAACTTTTATATTGTAATATGAATACTGACTTGTAATATGACTGTGATATGAAATTTAAATACTTAAAACATGGGATATACTACATCTTTTCTGCTTAACAGAATATTGAAAACTGTACTACTTTAAAAGTTATTGAATGTTTTGTGGGTGCTTTTTAATTTTGGTCGTTTGGTGCTTATATTTTTACTAATATTAGTCCTTGCACATGGAACCTTGGAATTGGCTATATTTATTGCATTTTTTGTCTATAAATAAAAGAATATATCGATACTATACAGTACAACAATAAATGCGTACATTTATTAAAAAAAACACGTAGAAATGGCATTATGATAATGCATTAAATAAATTATTTTAATTGAGTAATCTCATTTTTAAAATTCAAAGCCTAAAACGTTTACACCACATAGACGTTTTGTACATATTATTTTTTGTAAATTGTTAGTATGCGGATTAGAAAAAAGCGATTACTTCTTCCGGGTGTATATTTCTGATTGGGCGTCTTTGTCATATTAAAGTATTTGTTTTTTTGAAGTATTTTATGCGATAAAATGAAAAAAAATCAATTCGAGGCTTCGACATCTTCTGCTTAACTATATCCATATATGATTCAAAATTTTGGGACTACATTATGTTGGACAGTTTTTCAAAAGCAGTATTATTTGTATCTCGCTTATATATCTAATGCTTGTTTTTTTTCGTTACTTCTTCAGTCATCGTTTGGCGATTGCGTTTACGTGTTCTAGTCAGACTCAGAGGAGCAGACTCAATAGCTCTTGTTTTACTTACTCTTACGTGAAAAAAATGTTACATCAAATACATTTATATAAAATGCAATAGGATTCCAATTTTTTTTTTAATAATAGAATTTGTGAGCTTTTATGTTTGTATTTTATAATATTCTGTTCAAAAATTGACGCGAAGTAAAATTAGGCATAGTTCTTATGTCGTGTTAAAATTGAATAGTATCAGACAAAGAAGGGTTTGAAGGTATAATAAATAATTAGAATAGCCTATAGGCAAAACGATGGACAAGATAAGCGATGCATTTTGGCGGGGCATCCGAAGACGTGTTCCAAATTGAACGCGAAGAATTTAGTCCACCCGTCCGTCAATGATGGCGATATCGATGACTCGGCGATAACCGATAGCCAAAAGGCAATAAGAAATCACATCGAATCCATAATCTATTCAACGCTGGCAGAGCATTAAATTAAAAATAAATAATGACCCAAGTTGGAGCTAGGCAGAGAACTTGGTGGGCAAACAAAAAGCGAATTTGTTGCATGAATAATTCGCGGACTAGAGAGTAGAACGACAACGCAAGGTACACGTTGTGGAGAACCATCGGCATCATTGACAGAATTAATTACGTTACTCAATCCCACATCCGCAATATTAAAAAAAACCCACACACAACAAACACGCTGTCCGTGCTAGCATCTTGGCGTGTAGGTTATCATGCGTACTTCAGACCTCAGTTATGAATCAATGTTACTTTGAACAGAAATCTAAATCGTCGCCAATATTGCAGAAATACATAACTTATTTTTTTGTTTGAGTCACTTTATAAGGTAAAGTTTTAGTTTTTACAACCTCTCGTATCATTATCACATTTTTGTATTCACACATATGTTTATAAAACGTGTATAAATTATTTGTTAATATAAAAATATGCCATTGAAACAAGGGATTGCAAAAAAAAGTTAATTTACAAAATGACAAACCAAAAAATCAAGTTACGTGTTAGTGCAATATTGGCGACGTTGTGCTCCACTTCGAGAGTGAGCATGATAAAAAATAGATAATATTGATTTATATGTCAAGTTATTTAAAGTATACTAATTTATGATATGTGTAAATATATATATGACAATTAGTTAAGCAATTAATTAAGCAAAAAATCTGAATTTGAATTCAAATTATGCAAAATCTGCTAGGCAAATTATTTTATTATATATTTATTACACGTCGAATAAAGTGAAAAAAATTCTTCTGACATATCCGCTCTCTATACGGAGCATATGGCTACCACGTGGCGCTTCCAGGATTTCCTGTCACCCGCCAGCCGTTCACGAAGACTAACACTAGTATCTTATTTAGTTTAATTTAACAGTAAAAATGATTAAGTGGAAGCCATTTTTCTTGGTCTTTTATTTTACAGGCCATCTTTTTTCAAGCTGAAAAGGTACATTTAAACACTAGTGTAGTATTGACATCCCTTTGATGGAATGCGTATCAAGTTGTATACATTCGGATTATGGGACGTCCCTTTTCCGTTACAAAGTCGATACTCAGACTAAAACCTTCGTTACCAACTGATATATGACCAAATCGGCCATCGACGACAAAAATTGACGTAATAATTCAGTTCTAAACCGTTCTCGAGCGCTGCCGAGTTGTCCGAAATGACCATAGTTCGGAGGCGAAAGTTGGGCAATATCACTTGTAAAACTTTGCCTTAATGAAGAGTCTGCCAGAAGGGTTCGACCAGAACTGGGACACGAGTGCAGGCGGACCTAATGTTTAATGTTGCGGATCACTAATTTAGCGACTTCTACCCACAAATTTTGGTCTACGTTTAGTTTAAATATCTTTAAAAATCCCATTTCCAATGTTTAGCATACTGAGATAAATAAATAATAAATATTACGTAAATCTTCTACGGATTTTCGTTTTACAATGCGTCACTATCTTATGAATTATATGTTACTGCCCAAGTAAAACCACAGTATCTTGCATGTGTAAATACTCTGCTGTTATTTATTAAGACAGTATAATGTATAATACTACTAGAAAGCATTGTCTCCAACAAACCTAGCTTGCCAGTTATATTTATTGAACCACCATTATTTAGCAATGGTTTGATAATTGAATGAAATTATAATTCAATATGCTAATTACGATCCATGCGAAACGTCTGGGACTCCAAGCTGTACAAGGTAAAGACCAAATGCCGCCTGTTCAATGCGTGCATTCTGTCAGTTCAGCTCTACGGTTGTGAAACGTGGCTCCCAAAAAATGACCAAAACAACCGTATTTTAAACTTTGAGAGCAGGTGCCTGCGGTGGATTCTGGGGATACAGTGGTATGACATCGTTCGAAATGAGAAGATAAGAGATCGGACCATGCAGCTACTTATTACTGACAAAGTGGAGCTGCGACGCTGGACCTCACTTGGCCACATATTGCAGATACCTCAAGAGAGTCTGAACCTAACATGCCTATTCTCCAAGCCGACCGGTCGTCGGCGTCACAGAAGTCCATTAAATACTATCTATAGAATGTATTCAGCGGAGTTACGGGATGCAGGTATGACCTGAAAGGACGCAAGAATACTGGCGGACGACATGGATTCTTAGTGGCGGATATGGGAGAAGATGAAGAATTACTGACATACAATAGATATCCACTTCGACTGTGGCAACATTATCAAGATTATATCACGTTGATGTGTAATATATATTATTATTTTATGAATACGTAAAAAGTGTCGAATAACAAATAAAACTTACATGGTGAACCGTAAATCATAAACTAACAAAACAAATACTCTTTTTTAGAAATTGAGTAATCTATATTGGTCAATCCAAACATTCTAACACGCAAAGAATAAACAAAAACACAGAATACAGTAGTAAATTTAAGCAGTAAAACAACAAAACCTGAGAGATATTTATAGAATTTTCGCCCAGATGTGATGTGTGTAACATATTTATTTGAAATTGGTATTCAATCCTTCTGAAAATCATTACAACAAATGCATGATTATTTCGCTTTAATAAAAGCGACTAATTGACCTGTTAAAATACAATAATATAAAAATATGTAATTTAATGATACACCAAGGAATAAAAAAAACAACAGCTGCTTGGTAGACACCCCATGAAAGTACAAGCCCATCAAGTTGAATCAATTAATTATCATTTAACCTCTTCATCGCGGCAAAAACAAACTACTGAGTTGTATAATACATTCGTGGATGCATGAATCTTGCGCTTTTAGCGAAGCAAGAGACATTGAAGTATCGGTATATGCCTAAAAATCGTGCAACGTCAAAATTAATAATAATATATCACTTCAAATTCTTCGAAAATATAACTTTAAACTTCTACCTAAAATGAGTTATTTAAATACCGATCAAGGCAATTCTCTCCAAGAATTTATTTAAATTAAAATTGAAAATCTCTAAGTGCAATAATTTGACAAGCTAACTATTATTTCGGTTTTAAGTGCAAAAAAGAGTATGCAGATACTATTTTTTTATTTTTATAAATTAAGTAATATCTTATTACCGTTATCTCATATTATTTTAATAGACAATGTGTCGGATGCCTCCAGAGAGCCTGAACCCTGTTTGTCTATTCTCCCGACCGGTGGGATTCCGGCGTCCTGGAAGACCGGCGGGTAACATCCATAAGACGTACTCGATGGAACTGATAGATGCTGGCATGACCTGGGAGGATGCAAAACGGCTGGCGGGTGATAGATTACTGGAAGCGTCACGTGGCAGCCATATGCTTCCTATAGGGAAGCCGAAATTGTAAAAGAAGAAGATAGATAGTTGATTTCAAAAGTCATTATTGGTTAAACAAATATGCTCAAAATTTCGCGAAACATATTTAAGGTCAAACATCGCCGCGCTAGGGGGTCGCTTGCGATGAAATTGTCCCGCAATGAAAGTGTTAAAAATATTACATATCATAATGGGAATTGGAGTAGCAGGAAGTACGCTCCAAGGCTTCCGAAGACTGAGAAGGGCCATAATAATTTACGAGAAATGTTATATAACGATGTGGATTGTTATATGACTTATTTCCCGTACGCGCTCATTATAATTGATTAAGAAATCTATTGTTCAACCGAGATTATGTATTTACATAAATACTGTATTTATTTGTGAATCTAATTGTCCCGAAACAACTTTAAGATCTATTATATATTGTCTATATGTTTACCATATCCACACCAATTGTGGAGCATGCATGGATCACCGCAATGTAAAGACTTTTTCACATTAGTTATCAGTCAATTAATAAACTCGTTGGGCATCCAATCCTGCTTTGCCAAATCTTTAAATTTGCAAAATTATACAAAGGTATTGAATACTTACGGTTACAAATCAAGATTTATATTTTCCCATTTTCAATATCGACTGAGGAAAGGAAAAATGACGTAACCCGCATGAAAAAAAATTCACAGAGTAGATTTTATTTCATCTATGCCTTGCCAAATTAGTTTGTATCGCGGTATCACAAAGAGTATATGTGTATATAAATGGATTTTTATGTAAAAGTAGTGATTGAAGAGTTTTTTTCATCTTTAAAATTTGTGTCCTTTGGTTTACGACGTATTACTTTGTCATGAACGTGATATTATGACACGGATTCACGAATCATATGCCGTGGCGAAGTGACAGGAGTTCCACGAAATATACACAATATGTAGTTTTAAAATTTAAAAAAAAGTGCGAGCAAAAAAAAACGAGGAAGGAAGTAAAAATTTTAAGTAGTACAGGTGCTAATAAACTAGAATTTTATTTGTTTTGCAGAGCGCCGTGAGAAAATCATAATTTAAAAAGGAGTGAATAGAAAAAGTTTGGGAGCCGATGTATTATGAGACACACATGATTCTAATTTCCTGCGTGTTTAAAAATGGCACATAAATCGACAGGTGTAGTGAAATTAACTAATTGATGGAATCTGAAAGAAGTCAAGGTGTATTAATGGTTGGACGTACAGACCAGTGACAGGTGACGGAAATGAGGTTGCATCTGTATCTATCGTCTTTTTGTGTTTTATTATGCCACCAACATTTGGTATTTTAGACAGACGCCTAACCTCTTTTTACGCGATAGATACGTTCGTAAAAATTACGCGTAAAAAGAATTTACGCAAAAAGAACTACTAATTTCACAGAAACCATATATCTTCTTCACTGAAAGGTTTATTAACTAACAATCTTTCGATATCTGCAGACGTAAGATCATCTCAAATCCTTGTCTAGTATTTTCTTCTTCTTGCATATCCGTTCTCTAAGTGGAGTACATGGATACCAAGCGCCGCTTCCAAGAATCCCTGTCGCCCGCCATTATTCTCGCATCCTCCCAGGTCATACCTTTATCCCGTAACTTCGCCGAATACATTCTATAGATTGTATTAAGCGGGCCGGTCGGCTTAAAGAATAAATAGGTCAAGTTAAGACCCACTCGAGGCATCTGCAATATGTGGCCGAGCCAGGTCCTGCGTCGCAGCTTCACTTTATCAGTAATAAGTGGCTGCATGATCCATTCTCTCATCCTCTCACTTCGAACAAAGCCTGCTTTCAACTTTGAGAACAGGTGCCTGCGGCGGATTCTGGGGATCCAATGTTTTAACATGTCAAAATTATTACATTGAAGAATTATCTAGTATGGCTAAAAGGAAAAGACCTATTTAATAATATGGGCCAAAAAGCTTTTCAACACGTATTTATAGTTTCTGGTCTAAATTCGGAAAGTGAAAATGGATAATGATAGTAAATGCAAGACTGGACGCCCATTGGATTGAGCAATTGTCTGAGAAACACTTCTCGTGAAATAATAATCTGTCGAGATGTTTTTATATTGCAGAGGTCCATATACTCCACTTCGGAGTGGAACTCTTTACACTGTGTAGATCCGTATGCTCTGGGAAAATAAACATGGTAAATATATATATATAATAGTTGAATTTAGTTATCTCACGAATGGTCAATGCATTATATAAGATCGTTTAAGTGTGAATTCAAAGTAGATCTTCACACTGTGTGGATCAATTTGCTCCACTTTGGGAGTGAGCATGGTGTGAAAAAAAAACATAATCAAAAACATTTTTTTCGCTCTCCCGAGAATAGCCGATTTTGATATTCGATAGTGTTCTGAAAGTGAGAAATATTGAACCTTATAATCGAGTTCTACTTATTTAAGTAATTAAATATGATAACAATAATAAGATTTATTCATATTTCACTAAGAGGTTCAAACAAATATGAAGATCGATTTGATTTTTGAATTAAAATAATTATCCGATAATACATTTCAGTGAAAGTGGCCCAACTGCGGTTTAAGCTTCAAAGACGGTAACAATAAATTGGGAGTAATCGAAAATGATATCAAATTATTAGTGGGGACCAGATAAGATAAGAACATGAAGACCACAGAAAAACAACTGGATATTGGCAAGTTAAACGGTCGACTGCCTCGACAGGGTTGCCATTTCACATACAAATACTTTTAATAAAATAGTAAAATATTTATAATATAGACAAAATATACTTAAATTACTAAATAAATACCTTGATTAAAAAACAGCATATTAAAAAATAACAAATTAGTAAAATTAAACATAACAAATAAATTGATCAAGTGACAAAACGACTTGAGAATGAATCAAATATAAAAGTATTCTAATGTTGGTCAGACAAATTCTTCGTATTCTATACTATAATAATTATTACATTGATCTGAAAAATATTGACAGCTAAATATGACCTCCATCCACCCACCCACTCCGTCCTTACACCTGGGTTTAATAAGTCAAATCCAGGCTTATATGATGCAATCTATTTTATTTGATCGGAATGTCCCGGGAGTGAACATAAATTGCCCAAGAATTAGGCCGGGGACAAGATAGCAAAGCGACGGTAGCAGATATGCAAAATAGCCATAAATAGGTGAGTGAGTAACTGAGCAGGTTCGGCAGCGAGACAACACGTTATTGTCACAATAAGTTGCTAACTCACTCACCAGTTCATGGCTATTTTGCATCTCTGTTTTGCCGTCGTCGCTCTGTCGCCGCGGCAACTATCGTACTCCCGACCTTACATTGTTACGCAATCGAGTATGCTGAAGTTAAAAGAAATAGGATGTCAGAGATAAGGAAAATGAAAAAATGGAGACTGTGGAAAAAAATGTGCTATAAAGTTTAAAATAAATGACGTGAAAAATAGAGAATTATTTGGTCAAACGATTATGTAAAGAGATCAGCACGCTTGCCGTATGATGCCGCAAACTTTTTAAAAGCAATAAAATTCTCCCTTCTGACAACCAAGTCGGATAGTTCGATGGGTCCAACAGATGTTTGGACCGACTTGAGTTAGTCTTCAATTTCGATACACATTCTTCGATATTCCTACAGCGAAACACCACATACAATTAGGATGGGATAATCGGATAATGGCGTGCATGTTCGGCACGACTATATCATTATCATTAGGCGATTTGGCAATTTTTCACTGCGACAGGAAGGAATACGAGAGACGGTCGAACGGTTTTAAAAGCCATAATCCTAAACCCTGCATCCCATAGTCGATTATAGGGTCTACATTATAATTCCATCGCTTGGATTATGGAAGATAAAGAGGCCGAAATGAGGCGCGCAGGCTTCGAGGGATGAATATCAAATCAGGTACTTACCAATATGCTTACTTAGTTACCACTCGTAAAAGCCTTAAGGTTCTGCCGATAACCAACCGGAAACAAACAATTGTTAAATTTCGATTTTTTAAATATTTAAAAAGCGAATTTAGAAGAGCACTATAATTATTTTTGCATAATTTGTTTATATCGCATAATGCAAATTGTTCGTCTGCATATAATAAACACTAAGTGTCTATCTGCATTTTTAAACAAAGGTTTTCGATTAAATTTAAAGATTTTAATTTGAAAACAAGAAGTTAGAGCAAGAGACTCTATATACGAATCGATTTTGATTATCTGATTTTTTTTAAATTATCTATCTCACCGATAGCCGAGAGGTTAGTGTGAGCGCTTTGGAAACGGAGATTACGATTTCGATTGCTACAGCTCTGCTGGACTTTAAAAAAAGACGCAGGACTGGATGCCCATTGACTTGTGCAATTATCTGGCAACAAATTCTCGCGAGGAATAATCTGTCAACACATGTCTTCACATTAGGGAGATTCATATACTCTATTTTCGAGGCGACATTTTCACAATGTGTAGATCCATGTGCTACACCTTCGAGCGGACACGGTAAAAACAGAAACTCATGAAAATTAAGAAATGTTAGAACCGTGAATCACTAACAATGAACTAACCGTAAAGAGACAAAAACTGATACATTGTTTCTTGTGTTCGTTTCGAAAGTGGAAATGTAAAGATGTCCATCTCCGAAATGGAGTAAGTCGATCTACGTAACTTGAAGACTTGTCATAATTTTTTTCACGATAATTGGTTATCAGTCATTTGCTCATACCAGTCGTGCATTTTCAGAGTCGTGGTAATATTATATATATCGTGAATAATGAACGAATCAATTTCATATTTTAAATTCAAAGTTACATATTCGCTTGACTGATTTTAGTGGTATTAAGTAGCTAGCTGGATTTGCAAGTATTTATTTTCAACTAGCTATACCCGGCCACGCGTTGCTGTGGCTCAGTCTGGTTAAAAATAATGGCGCTGTTTTAAAAAAAAAAACATGTTTTACCTGTCACAGGTGTGTCAGCTATATAATAGTAGTTATATACATACACGCTCGTATTCAAATGCAACGCTGTGTCAGAATTTCAAAACAATCGGTGCAGAACTTTCGGAGATTTAAGATTTTGAACGAACGAAAAATTACATTTTTATTTATATAGATTTGGAAATAAATAAATTTAAAAAATATTTCATTCAACACTAACCGGAATTATGTCAGTCGATTTATTATTTATTATTTCAATTTTTATTTCAGCCGTTGATTTTTAGAATTTTTATGGTACGGAATTTTTCGATGTATCAATTTACGTGATTTTTGCATGTGGACTATAAACACGCCAAGTCGAATTAAGACATGTGAAATAAGCATCGAACGGAAGTAATAAATAAATAATTGTTATACGACAAGAAGCTTCCTGTTTTACAGTTTATTCGTACTATACTAATACTTTTAGATATAAATAGTATTCCAGGAAGCATTTCGATGAGATATTGTAAATTGGAAAGCTCTTTCAATACTGTTTTTGCCATATCCTCATTGTAGGATAGACCAAATCGATTATTTAAAGCGCAAAGTGAGTTAATTTTTCATGCACACACGTTTTAAACACTAAAATCTTTCACGCCTATCAATTCAACTAATATCATAAAATCAATAGAATCGGATGTGCCAATTTCTAAACAATGCTTTTTTATTTCCAAATAACGAACTGAAAAGTTATTCCAAATCGGTGAAAATGTGTATAACGTTACCAAATGTGGCCGCTCCCATTTCGGAATCAAAGGAGCACTGGAAATCAAATTTGAACGTATATCACTGATTTATGTGGCATTTTATGTATTTCTGTGAATTGCAATATAAATAATCTTTTGTTTCTGACAAATAGAAATAACCCGCATTTCCCGGATTGCTAAGAGCGGAGAATAAACTATAAAAACATAGACATTTTGTTTAATTAGGGATTAACAAAAAGAAAAACTATAATTTCGAGCTTCGTCTAAAAAAAATCAACCAAAATTCTATCCGTACGAAATAAGTTTCATCAACTATTGAAACCAAATATGTGTGTTAGGGACAAAGTCACTTCAAACGCCCGTATCTTGAAAAAAAAGTTTTGTTAGTTGGCAAGTTTTTCCTTGAGGAAGAAGATATATTTTAGCAAATGATTTTGAATTATGATAGTATAATTAATAATACTAGTAATGGAATTGAAGATAATATTTCTTCAAATTTGGAAACAGTAATCTGCACCTGGTACTTGATGGGTAGATATAGAGTGTACCCGGCATCTGGCATCGACCTTACAATGGCCAGGTGTGGAGTGAGATAACCCCGGGCGATTCTCTAAGCCACGTGGCCAAGATTCGAGCTCAGGGGAGTTAAATTTAATTTTATCAATATGAAATTAGAGTAAATTAAATTATAGTGTTCACCTCAAAGCGAAGTTTGATAGAGTGCATACTGATAAGACTCGTAAAATACGGTGTTTAAAGAACGCGATTTAAATATTTCGCAGACTTTTAGAATTTAATCTATTTTTTTTTTACATACCATGTTCGCTCCCAAAATAGAACAAATGGATCCCCACTGTGTGAAGATATCCACTCCGGTAGTGGACTATATGTATCTCCGCAATGTGAAGACATCTTAACAGATTATTTCTCAAGAGAAACGTTTGTCGGACAAATACTCAACCCAATGAGCTTCCAGTCCTGAATTTTTCGGATTTAAAAAAATCCGACAGATGGGGAATCGAACTCTCATTCCCGGATTACTACGCGCGCACGCTACCAACTACACTAACAGGGGAGACATTTAGATTTAATACGAAATAATTGTTTTTGTTGATATTCATAAATACTTTTATTTGACATCATTGAAAACGTATGGGTTTTATGAAGAAGGCATAGAACAGTGCTTCGCAGAACGGATATTATGTGGCACACTAGTGCCACAAGACGACACTGGCTGTGCCCAATATAACAAAAAAACATGAGAAATGCTGGTGTGGTGTGCTGGGAAATTTTGGAAAAAAGTCAAGTGTCCCGTGAAAGATAAAAGATTATAGATCACCGACATTAATTATGAACCCCTTGCAATCAGTATATTTGGAGAAATAGAATAAAACATAAATACGGGCCACTCTCTATCAATAAACGGGCAGTAAGATTATGATCGAAAATTTTGAATATATTTTTTTTCTCGAGAAATTGTTAATGTGATTCAAGTTGAATTTCAAGAATTTTCAAAGTTTAGTCTAGTATTATTTCAGTATTTAATTTAAAATTTTCGAGAATATTAGGATATAGTTTTAGTAGTAGTAGTAGTAATATAATTTTCGATATTTACAAATTTGCTAAAAACGAGATTTCTCAACCTCGAGAATTTAAAAAAAGTCGGGAATTCACAATCGCTGAAATAAAAAAAAAAGTTAATCGAATAATTATTGGATTCTAGCGATGCATGCATTTGCATACCCTGGACTTAGCACCGGCTGAGGATCGGCGCTATACTATACCTAGAGAGTTGTGCGAACTTGAAAAAGGTGAATCCTCCATAGTGATCATACCTCAAGTGCACCGTTACGTTTCAATGGGATTATAAAGGACGCGTAAAATATCACGTTTCGTATCTATCCTTAACAACACAAAGCTGGTATATAAATGTTATAATTTGAAAAAAATCACAATGCGAATTCTTGTCACATCTTCTCGAGAATTCGGTACTGGCTTATTAATTCCCCACAAAATATGTTCAAATCTGTTAGGTGGACGTATACTATGACGTCGCAAATATTTTTATATTCATATGAATGATATATGAACTGACCACTTAAGACTGAAGGGATGTGGTCGAAAACCAAATCTCGCCTGTTAAATGCATGCATTATATCAGTGCTCTACGGATGTGAAATGTAGCACCTAACAAAGGCCCAAATCAACCGTATTCTAAGCTTCGAAAATAGGTGCCTGCGACAGATTCTGGGAATACGGCGGCATGACTTCATTCGAAACGAGAAGATAAGATGGTGGATTATGCAACCATTGATCACTAACAAAGTGAAGCTGTGATGCTGGACCTGGCTCCGCCACATACTGCAGATCCCGTAAGAGTCTTTACCTGGCCTGCTTATTCTTTAAGCCGACCAGTTCTCGGCGACTTGGAAGGCTGCTAAATACTATATATAGAATTTATTCGGCGGAGTAACGGGTATGGCCTGGGAGCTATACTTTCGGGCGACAGAGATTCTTGGGGGCGGCACGTGGTGTACATACATGCTCCACTTAGGGAGCGGATAGTGAAGAAGATCAAAATGAGGCTTCAACGTCTTCAACGTAACTACATCTAATTAATAATTCAAAAAAATAAAGCGAATGCAATACATTGCTCCAGAAGTCTTCAAGTTTTAAACATTAGTTTAAAAGATTCTCGTTAAACTACTATTTTTTACACTTGATCGAAAAAAGTAAACAACAATAATTTCAAATTATAATAACACTATGAAAAAAAATGATACAAATAGTTTTAGTGAGTAAAATATTAAAGAATAATACTAAACCAAATATCGAATAGACGACAGATGTAACTTTACAAGTCATTAGTTTACAATTGGGAAGTGTGTCTATGTTTTTTTAAGTATTGGACGTCAGCAGGTCAGCATTGAAATATTTCCAGTCGATAAAATAGATTAGATGGGTATCTCATCTAGGATGCCTATTCTGAATTATTTAAAACTGGTAAACTTCCATATGTGAAAATACATATGGAAGTTTACCAGTTTTAAATAATTCAGAATTTAAAATCAATTTCC
>JAGVSQ010009133.1:0-13843 GCA_022683975.1 Rhyacophila evoluta | reverse complement strand
TTAAACCAATGCGAGACGAGTTTGCATGTAGCCTGTCAATTATTTCCTGAATAGCAACCAGAGAGAGAAAATAATCAATTCTTTTTTCAGGGAAAAATAAATCAAAATTTAAAAAATCTCGATCGTCTTCAAAGCTAATGGACGGACATCGAACCCTGAATAATTAGGTTTTTAAAAATCCAACAGCTGTGAGAATCAAACCTCTCGGCTACAAGGGAGACAATTATTTTTAATACGACAAATTTCTGCGCCATGTCAATTTTATCAAACACATGTGTGTGCGTTTTTTAGTAATACGCAATAACGTATGATATTATCATATTCGCTAGAATTCAGATACTTGAAATGTTAATGAAGTGGTAATAGTATTTACTTTGGCGTGATTCATTTGAAATGAAACTTGAAATTTCGACAACTCATGTATTATTATGATGTCGTAAAATAATAAAACTGTTACATTGTTTTTACACCTTCCGTGATTTGTGATTTGAGGAAATATTATTTCATATCAAAAGAAGGTATAATTAGCTTGGTAATCTTAAATTATCAATACAAATTCCTTTGAAATTAATAAAATATAAATCACTATATATATTTCACAGTACCAAGTTATTTTTTTGTTCATTTAAATCCTATCTGTATACTTGTACTGTTAAAAGAAAGGTTTGTAAAATAATTAATTGATCTGTCATAGTTGGTGAAATCCTATTATAATTATAAAAGAAATTGTTTTTTCTAAGGAATCAAATTAAATTATAAATTTTGACAGCTGTTGCATGATACAAGATGAGGGTTAAAATATATTAATTATTTTTACAGAAAATTTACTTTTTTAAATATACTCATTATTAAATTAATAGTAAAAATAATATTATAAAAACCACCGGTGTGTCATCATTTATATAAAATTTAAATGAAGATGTATAGACAAATTATAGGAAAATGAAGAGGATATATTAATTAGTTTTATCAACAATTAATCTATGTCCGTATTGATCAGATATCGATGTCACTTTGAGTTTTGCTCATCAAACTGAATGGATATTTTTTTTATAATGACATTTACAAAAAAAAATCTGACAGTTTCGAATTTGAAATCAATTTTGCTATCAATTGCTGTATATTTTTTTTAATTTTCCTTCATTTAACTGATTTCTTCTTTTATCCCATGTTTGCTTCGAAACTGGAGAATATATATATATCTGTAACACAGTGTGAATATGACCATTCTAGAAACAGAATCCATACATGGATCTGCGCTTTGCTTAGAATAATTTTTCACGATAATTGCTTTCAACGAATTACCCAATACATTTTTAGATTATTGAAATCCAGCAGTTGTTGGAATCGAGCCTACAATCTCCAGCTGGCACGTGAACAAGCTAACCTCTCGGCTTTCGGAAAAAAAATTAGCGTCATATTTCATTTAGATGCACTTAAAAATCATTTCCAAATATATATTGAAATAAGAAAAATACATTTAAGTTTACTGATTACAATTAGGCATCATTTAAATATGCTTATAAAGACTTTCAGTTAGAAAAGGTCCGATGATTATGAAGCAGTAAATAAGCGTGTAATATTTTTCATTCAAGTTAAATGTTTATGAATGGGCCAAATTATACGCCTAGCTCGAATCCGTCATCAATATGCAAATTGAAAATATTCATTCATTAAAACGGGCTTACGTAATTTCGAGTCAATTTCAACCAGTTCCAACGGAACTTGGCTTGAAATATTTTACATCATTATATAAATATAATCAAACATTATGCGTTTTTTATTACATGCCGTATATAATGTAGAAATATTTAAACATCACAGAGACGCATTTAAAAATATGTCATACGAGTTATCTCACAAAAACGAATCGTTAAAAAGCAATTCATCATTCAATGTTTTGAAATTTAATTTAAAGAAGACCAAATGTAATATACAACCACACCTACTTCTCCCTTTTGCTTCACTTTTCTTATTTCCACACTTCTTACGCAAGCGTATACCGTGATGTATTGAAAGTAAGGTGCTTTTCATAACTCCAAGTGTCCCAGGAGTGGCGTGATCAGAGACCTCCTCACTTGGCGTAAGATTTTTTTTTTAAAGCTAGAAAATCTTTCTTTTTAACAACCAAGACGCATACGCCGACCCATCTGATAAATAGGCAAATCAGCTTGATAAGCTCTTCCATTTCAACTGACATATGGAGACACTTCCAAAGGATGTGACCTTCTATGAATTTTATAATTTTATACAAGCATAATATATTTCACATAGTTTGTATATGTATAATAATATCTTCTACCTGAGTGAGAGTGAGTATATTATAGATCGATATTAAATTTCTTGAATAAGATCTGTCTAACTCTCCCGGCAATCCCTAATTCCTTTCATTTGTTTCTCAAATTTTCTCGTTTATTTTATTTTTCAAACGCTGTTTTATATATTGAATGTACACTTTTTTTCTATTTTTGCATGTTATGTTGAAATTTTTAATGTTTTCTGTATCTAAAATAAATACAAAGATAAATTAGTACAAATATTAGCTTAAAATGCTGAATGAAAAAACAACAGACCTGAGAAAGATGGAATAGATATAATAAGATAAATTTTATAGGTTTAAAAAAATAGTTCAACTCTGAAATATTTACACATTTTTACACGACTGACCCAGGGGGATTTCCACAGTCAAATCTATAAGGTTCTAGATAAACAAGTTTTTTGTTTTGGTTTTTGACTGCCATTTGGCTCGTGCTATTTTTGCATCTTGTTATTATTCAACGGAAACGAAATCTGTTAATAAAAAATAATGAAACAATTCAGTCATATTATCATCCTTTCAATGTGGTCGCCATTATTCTGACTTGTAACAGGGCTTTAGACTGATTTTATTGAGTCATTTTCACGTTTATTTATAACAATGTGTAGGCGGACTATATAGAAAATTTATCAATTTTATTCAAATAAAAAACATGCCATCTGGTTTATTCGTAATATAAAACAATCAATTCTCGATGAAAAAAATAGCAAACAATATTGCACTCATTACAGATATAATGGCAATGATATAAATGTTAATACGACTATTCAAATACCACTCAAAAAGACGTATAAAAAATAATACATATTTACTAAAACAAAAAAATTGGTCTGTTTATACAACTTGTAAGCTTCGTAACATGGCATCTTCCAAAATCTATCTAATAATTTTTACTTCCATTTAAAATAAACACACAATCTTTTTGTGTATTTTTTTTTAATTATATTTATTTCACCTTTATTGCCAAGCTTTGTCTGGGAAAGATTGAGACTCTTTCTTTATTGAAATTATTTTGGTCACCAGGTTATAGTAAATTTATTTGAATATTGCTGTATACAACACAAGCAGTACAAATAACATGTAAAAATTTGCTACTTACACACCGCTTGGAATAAGTTCTTGTGACAGACTAATACACACAAACACATACATTTCTGTTTGTCTTATGTAGACATATTATAAATGTTTAATAGAACGAAGTTATTGGTATATTGTCCAACTTCTTGCAGCCGCTGAAGCGACCATCCTCCTAAATGCAAGACTATCCTGCCAGTAGTTATGCTAATACGGAGAGCAATGGTGATTTTAACGAGATTTCCTCGGATATTAATATCTTCCACCTAGGTGAGAGTGAGTTTATATGGATGCTATGGTGAGTGAATTTAGATGGATGTGATTAGAGTGAGTTTAGATGGATGGATAGATGGATACATTATTAAAATAGGGTTTGTCTAACTTATTTGGTAGACACTCTCTTCTTCCGTCTGTATATATATATTAATATGTTTTTAATATTTTTGTTATAGTCATGTGCATATCGTGTCATAAATATATTAAACTTATAATTTGTGATGTTACAACAAATGTAAAATAAATAAATAACATTTTTATTCATCCTTCAACTTTAAATTTAAACTTATGAGCTTTATGAACGATCAATTGTGGGATCAATCATGACAAGTGTGGGCATTTTATTTTAAAGATCATATTATGTATCACAAAATATTATTGATGAATTTTTTTCGTGTTAATGATGCAATGCCATTTGACTTAGCCCTACTTCTTTCATGCTAACTCAACGAATTGAGTCCTTTCACGTTTACTATTGTTGCTTGAAAAATCAATGTAAAATAACAAACTAATCTTTTGGAATCTCCATTCACTAAACACACACACAACAAACTTACAGATACGGAAAATCAATTATAATTTTCTTTTAAATCAACTTTATTTCATTCATTGAATTTTTATAATCATTATCATATTTCTTTGAAATTTCAGTATGAATCTCATAGGTTATATTTCAAAATAATGCTGTTTCGCCAACAGTTAAAAATTGACAAAACTACTTAAGTTTCTCTATTTATTATATACATTATAAACGCGCAAATACCTCGTCAACTTTCTGAGAGATTTTTAGTATTGTCTTGATTTCCTCAAGAAAACTCTTATATACACATATATATATCTTTCACCAATTCATCTAGGCATTATATTCACGATCTACCAACACTTTATCTTACCCAAAATTTAAATATGGCCAACCACTTCAAAATAAATATACCACAATTGCTAATTACCTATCCGTATAAATTTCATCCCAATTGTTTTACTATACAAATTTTCAAATATAGCTCCGTCATTAAATATAATGCATGTCTCATAATTAGACAGAACAACTTCCTGAGAAACGCATATGTTAGGCATTTTTTGACAATACGATAGGCACCGACAGTAAATTATTCTACCTATCAGTACATGGACAAGGAATCGATAGTTTAAATTATTTACAACAATATTTTTTAACATTTTTTTGGGTAAATCAACATGAACGTAATATTCATGACGATCTTGATTATTCTATAATTAGATATTCTTTTGTTTACAGCGTAAATTATAATCAATGAGTTAAAGGATAGGGTAAAGTAACTTACCTTCGACGGTGGGTGTATCAGGGCCACAGAAAACAATATAGAAATAATAAATAAATATTACTTACATTCAAGCAGTGGTATAATCAAGGCGGTGTGCAGGTTCATAGCTCGGCTGTCAAATTGTAAAAATATCATGATTTAGTAAGACGTCGAGGTGTCCATATAAAGGTGTGGGCCGGGCCCGGAGCACGCGCCGAGAGCGGCTCGCAACCCACGCTTTTCAACTACTGGAATTATTGTTTAAGTGGAAAAAGAAACAACCTTATTTACGAGCCAAAGCGTTGCGGCCGATTTGGCCACGGCTTATTATATATTTTACGGCGATTTTAAATCAATATATTACAGCTCAAATTTTTGAATATACAAGAAACTTTTCTACTAGGAATTTATTTTGTTGAGGTAATAAATAACAGTATTTACAAATCTCCAAAAATACACAAAACAGTAGGGCGATAATTTACTTCATAGTTTTCTTCTTAGTATTTCAAAAAAAGCAAACATTGTATCAATTAGATATTTCACGTTTACTCAATTGATACATAAACAATATATGATTATATAACATTAAATTAAGATAATATGCTTCAAGTTTGCCGATAAATCATATTGAAGTTTGTTTATAAATGTTTACATATCATTTTGGATCGGTTTATTTCCCTTCTTCGTGAAAAATCTTAATCAATCATATGAAAAATGTGTATACTTACATACTGCAGATACCGTTGTATTAATTTGTGATACAGGCTTAAAAAAAAGATTTGTTTACAGTGTTGGCATACGTCCTTAATCTTTTGCAGATTTATACCAAATAGAATGCCTTTTATTACTCATAAGAAATAAAGGAAAAATGATTAATCCGTTGTCATGAAAAATTCGATTGTCATTAATATATTATACATGTATGGGGTCGTATAAAAAATGCTGCTTAATACCATGTCAGCTTAATGCTATGACAAGACGATGTCACAATTCTGAAATATCCCGAGAAGAAGGCAGAAGCAAATTCCTTTGGACAGATTTTTAGTAAACGTCAAATCTGATGATTTCCAGCCAGGCTTTAGTAGAAAAAAATGAGACGCAATATAAGCCTGTGATGCATGCCAATAAGCCAATCTGACTAGCATGTCAAAAAATATTATTTCAAGTTAAGTTTTCATATGTTGTGATATATGCCTTATCCACTACATATATAAAATACATAGTGAGTATAGAAATTCAAATGCTCCACTTTTTGAGCAATATGGTTGAAAAAAATCAAAAATAAAGTGATATGAATTCAAATTTTGTCAGCATACAAAATACTCGACTAAATTGTCAAAATTATCGACTAAGACAAATCATGCATATTCAATGAAAATAGCACATTTTCTTCTTCACAAGATTCTTCACATTGCCGAAATATTCCCCACATCCCCCAGAATATTTTGAACAAATATTTTTTTTATATTTTATAACCTTATAGTAAGTAAACCAGTAGAAAAGTCCATTATATAATTTTTAAAAAATGCGGTAATAATAATAATAATGCAGGACTAGATGCTTGGGCATCGAACCCGCATTTTCTAAATTGCTAGAATTTTAAGATTCTCCTTTAAATTTTCTGCGGCATAGTGGAGTAAGTTTTCTTTGGAAATACACCATTCAATTAATAAAATACTAAAACTAATAAAATTGTGTTCAATTCGTAGATACTTGTTGATTGATATATGCACAATATGATAATTTAATGTTATAAATCACTTTGTTCAATGTGTAATAATATAACATTGTATGTTCATGGAAAACAAGTATCCAACTGCGTTATTCAATACTGTTTAATGTTGTTAATAATGATGAACCTTTCGCGAAGAAAACCACCCACATAAGTCGCTCATTAAAACCCGTAGATCTTCATTTCGCCGTCATACATTTGACACCTGTTAATCCCACACCAGTCTGAGCTGCTAATCATTGATATCCATCGTTTAGTCGAGAGTTATAACACTAAACTAATGAACACTGCGTATATTTAAATGTAAATCAACCATACAGTAGTAATTGTTTATTTATATTTTAGTATACCATCTTCAAATTTTATTTTTACTGAAAGTGATTTTATTTTAAAGTTATAACATTTTTGGTTATAATTTTAACTGGTATTTTACAACATGGGATTGTCACAATTATAAATATCATTTTTTTAATGTATCAAATTTTAACCAGAACTTACCTTTTCAATTAAATTTTTACAGTATATTATTTTAACAGCAAATCAGTGAAAGCGAAATTACATGGCAAGACTCATATCTTCAGTATATTATATTATGTTATATTATAATCACCTGTCATACATACTTGACACATTTTTATTTTAATTATAAAATATACCCGATACCGCACGATCAGCGAAGTTATTAGTTAGAGCCTCCATCTCTAGCCCCGATTCTCCTGGAGAACCAGTGAAGTAGTCAGTGGAATAATAATTGTAAATGAAGAAGAGATGTACAGTCACAAAATTGACATTAGATTTTGACGGTGAAAAAAGAAAATTGTAGTACTAGTGCTGCCATCTATGTAATTTTTTCGACATCGTCCGTCTGGCGCCGTCTAGCGATCTCCGACACCCATACGAAATAATAATTTTATTCAGTTTGTTTGAATAAACAACCTGGTTCGAGTTTTAAAGTATGTCTGCATTTGGTAAAAAAACGAACGGCACACTTGAACCGGAAATACCACAATTATTATTATTAGTATAGGCGCCAAAGACGGCGCGTGGCCATTTTCAAAAAGGCTTTATTGTATGTCATTGATATGGTTGAATCACACTCGATTAAGCACAAGATAACTAACATATTCTTATTTAAATGATATGCATTGACGACGAATCGAATAGCATGATTGTATTTTTTAAATTTAGAAGCATTTTGAAACCACAGACAACACACTAAACTACTTTTGACATTTTATACAACCAGCAACTCATTATCTATATTATAAACCTAAATATAATGCGTACGTAAGTCTGTCCACCATTTAAACTTCTCCCAAATGGTTGAATAAACGATGTGAATTTTTGCATGTCATTTCCTTGACTAATTGTTTTACTTTCAACTTTTAAAATTGCCACTGATGATCAACAATAGATTAAAAAGATTGTATATAGCCGGGAATTGGAGTGAATTTGTTATAACAGCATTAATAACATCATTTGGAATAAAAAAATTATTTGTACATTATAGAAAATTTATGTATCATGAATGATTATTCATCAAAACAAAAGTCATATATATGTATACCCAAATAGATTGCTCAGTTAAATTAATGTAATATATATATTTATTTAACGTAACTTAATTAATAAACCACGAAACTTAATTGACTTTATATCAACGCGAGCTACCAAAAATGATGTCATGGGCTACCGTCAACTCACGACCGACGGGTTAAGTATCACTGTACTAAAATATGTAAATTATTAAGACTCTTGTCTAATGATAATTATTGATTTAACCAAAACTATTCAAAATGTTGTAACTACCGTATGGATAATACAAATATATATTATTTAATCATTCTGTTAAATTAAGTTAAAATTAGATATCTATTCTTCTTTTCAGTGGCGTAGCTATCGTGGAGTAGTTGGAGCAGTCGCTTCAGGTGCATGAAATATGAGGGGGGGGGGACAATTTAGAAAATATACATTCGCGTGAACTAAACAAAAATCGAGAAATCAAAATTTTGTGAAATGAACTAACTATAACTATAATTATTATAAATATACTGAATTGGATGATTATGCATTACGCGAGCTAAAAAATGAAAAACTAATTGTTCAGGCATTTGGGGAGTATTTAAGCAGTTGGGGGGCGTCGGCTCCTTGTAGAAGTAATTAATAATTACAAACGCTAAACAAAAACTAGAAATTAAGACCTAAAAAGAAATCGAGGAAACGGGGCGGTGATTATATTTTTTGAGAAGGAAGCAGTAGTAGCAAAAGATTGGGAATCTGTGGTCTAAGCTAAGCCGTATAGGGTATTTCGACGAATGCCATTATTAATAACTGAAAAGTGTACTTCCAAAATAAATTTATTATTCCTCTATGCAAAAGTTTAAATGAAAACATTTTGAATAAAAAAAACCATGTAGCACGTTTATCAATATATATTTTTGTTTTCGATATTTTTATATTATTTTTTTCTACTGATTTACATGGTTCTTGAATAGTTCACTTTAAAAATATAAATGATCAATGTTTCAGCTGCCTAAACCAAAGTATTTGGTGTATATTATGTGCTTTTATCTTTAGATACGGCAAATAATATTTTTATTTTAAGCCACGTTCTACACGAATAAAAACTGTATCGAAACACAATGCTCAAATAATACAATACATAAGCCGTGTATACAAAAATATTGCGTTAAATATTAAATATCAAAATTAAAAATGAAATCCAAAAGTAGTTGAGGTGTAAACCCATTGAGATTCGGTTACAAAGAGTGTGACATTTGAATCCCCACGCGTTATTTGCTAGGCTCAGGCAACAGGTGTTTTCGGGAAAGCGAAATCTTGCGCATTACACCCACGCCATTGCTGGCTTTTCCGCTTCTCTTCCACCAGGGTTGACAATTTATATTAAATATTATAATATTGTATCTATGTTTTGTGAGTAAGACACCATGCCATGGTGGAAGACAATACCCGCCGTAGTTTTCTTGGAATGTTCTCGGGGATATTTGAACCAAGCATTCTTACTATAAGCTTCGAAATCTAAGCGTTGTTCAAGTAACATGATGTTTTGTCGTGTAGACTAGCTTACTGAAAACATATTAAAACGATGAAGGATTGCATACGCGGTAATTTTTCTGGAGTTACGTCAATTTTATATGAAGGGATGACGAGTTTACTGGGACGATGATTTGAAGAGATGACGAGGTGAGCAGTGACAAGATGGTAGAAGCTTTCGCTGACTATTTCAGGTTGGTCTACTCCAATAGACTCCCAAACCTGGACGTCGCGTCGACATAAAAAAAACCCTCGTGTGGTCCTCAGTCGGTGTATTTTACTAATATAAATTAAAACGATGTTTATAAATATATCAACAAACCTAGAAGATGATTTTTAGTTTTATTTTAAATATATTGTGATACAGTAATGAAATTCCAACTTTACATCATTAATATAATATGCGTTTTGAACAATAACTATTAATTAAATTATAGTTCTACACATTAACTTTTTTAGTAATGATGTCACAACATTTATTGGCCATTCATTGTATATATTTGTTTTCTATATCAATGAACATAAATAATAAATCACATAGATTAATTCGTTGCGCAACCCTGCTTACAGATGATGCGTTTCCTTGGCGACAGTGTTATCAAAAGTTGTATTTTGTATTTACTAGACATAGAGCCTTTTAATATTTCCACAGCCTCCCGGTTATTTCGGAGGTGCGCGGACTTTGATGCGATATGAAATGTCATCACGCAGATACGACAGCGATGCTCTGCGGTCTGTTTCCCAGGTGACGCTTACAGTGCTTTATTATAATAATAATATCACATCCAAACGTTCAGCATTTATTTAATCACATACCATATATTATATATATTATAATATATTCCAAACTAATACTTTGTATAATTATATTTTTATTGTCTATGGTTTATAAATTGTTAATTTTGAAATAAATTATAGTATCCAGATTAATTTTCTATCTCTCATGGGATAATATCCACTCCAAACGTGCAGCAAATAGGCATCTTAAAATAATATTTATCTAAAATAAATCTTAAAATGAGAATAGTACACCAGTTAATTTAGACACAATATCAAGTCTTTCTTTTTGACAGAATTGAGGGGCGTATTTCCAAAATGAACCACTGTGAATCCTGAACTAAATGAATCCACCATCTCAATATTCCAAAGATACAATTTTTTTAACAAGATTTTTTTGTATAAAATAACCATATAACATATTTTTCGATATTTATTTGTGTTTTTAATATTCTTGAAATTGATTTGTTGTACTGGTGTGTGTACCTTGACATTTTGGCATAGTGGAAGAAGTTTCCTTTGGAAATGTCACACTCAATTATCTAAGTAATTACTTCAACTAATTTTATGTTTGTAACATACAGTTAAATACGAATAACATAACATGTATTTATTTTTCGTTTTTAGTAGATATGTATGTATTTTGAGATGTTCGGCGTGTGAGTCATACCCTTCCCTTATCTTTATAGCCTTTACTTTATTGCAACCATATGGTCAACTCAGAAATGCGCCGTACACAATGTATTACTTTTATTTTAATCATTCTCAATTCACCACTAATATAACATATGTTTTAATTTAAAATATGTGTATCTATTGAAAATATAAACATCTTCATTGATTTACATTAAAATTTCCAATTGACAAAACAACACTCATTTATGACGATGACTGACTAAATGTATCATTAGCATGCATTTAAGTGTACATATTAGTGTCGTATAGATATTATCGTTATTTTTTTGTTTTATTTCACTCTATTATTTCCTACGATTTTGTTAACATTGTTTATCATTAATTTTGGATATTAGAACATTAAAGATTTTGTAATAATTCTCTAACTCTTAAAACATATAAATTTTTAACCATGTCCGCTCCAAAATAGGAGCATACAGATCTACCCGGTACAATGATATCAAGTCCAGAAATGGTGTATTAAATATTTGACTGCATTTAACGGCGTGGGTATTTTTTGTTGTGAGATGAATTTAATAAACATTTTATATTTTCCAATATATTATTATGACGTGACAATTAACTTTATTAGCTTTTGTGTCTCAAACTACCATTCAAATGTCATACGGTTTTTAAATTTTATACATTTCATCGCTTTTGCACCATTATTATTATTGATAAAAATATTGAAAACATGACATATAGTGACATCTGTACACAAAATATAAAAAGCTCATTACAAATAGCTTTTAAAAGTAATATTTAACGTTGTTTTAACTCTTGTGCTTAGATGGCAGTAGTTTGTAAAATTTTCAAATAAAAACACTGTAATTACATTTTTTATTTTCGTTATATTATTTCCATTTATTTTAAAAATCAAATTATGAAATTGAACACACACAGGATTAAAATTATTTTTATTATTGTTACTTCTTTTTGAATATTTTGTATTAAAGATTTAATATTCAAGTTCATATCTTGTTCTGAATTGTACCGACGCACTCGGACCACAGAGAGGCAGATTTTTAATCCAATCTGTCAATTTGAAATTGGCGCGATCGCTCGGAGCTTCCAATTTCAAATTTGCATCATTCTGCTCATACAACATAAATAAGTAGTGGTGGTCACCGGTGCCAACTGGGGGCCCGGGTCCTTTATATTCTGAAAAATAAATGCTTATCAATCAATCAATACCAACTTTCTTCAACTAAAATCATTAAGAAACATTAAATTGTAATGTTTTACCACTGGAATTAACAACGTAATGTTAGTTGTGTGTCAGATTTTAAAAGCGAACTTTTAGAGTCAAACAATACTATAATAAAAGGCAAATTACTAACTGTGTATGTTAGACACATAATAAGTATCCACAGTTTTGACTTCTAGTTAAAATAATATTGTAAATAAATTATTTAAGCTATTGAATTGAGACAATAAGTAATTTAGTATTTTTATAGATTTGAGAAAAATATTTAATGTCTTTACAACTACACGAAATTATTTTTTTTTTTTAAATAAATACTCATGAATTTAAAAATTATTTAAGAAAAGGTAAAATCAATGAAGTAAATATGCTCACTTTGCACATCCGTTCCTGAAGAGATATCTCCTTTTGATAAAGATGCACCCTACAAATAAAATATATTATTATTATAGTATTCAGGATTTTTTTAAATATATATTTATATAAAGCTTAATGGTTGTCTGTTATTTTCTCCGCTATGCATTTAGACAGAGTACGTGCCAATAACGCCAACCTTTTATATTCAGTATCGTGCGCTACTTTCCCCTCGAAAATTACAAGTCCATCTTCCTCCTAAAAGACCCCATACGTGTATTATACGTGTATTATACGTGTATTATACGTGTAACGCCGGTGCCTTAGCTAGTTAATGATAAATGAGTAGACATTTTTATTTTCTGTCATTTTTAAACATTGAGATTAAATGTACAAAATCGAAAATATTTTATCATTAAGAATCTTTTTTTAGTAAGCAAACCTTTGTAACTTTATTTGTATAGTAAATATTAACACCGATGATATTATTTTCGCTATAAAATGGATCGCTTTTCGATACAAATACATCCAGTGACGTAGCTGCTGAGGAACAGTTGGAACGAATTGTTCCAGGCGCACAAATCATGGGGTCGCAAGTGGTAGGAAGTAAAAAAAAGAGTAGCGTGAGAGCTAAAAGCAGAATCTATAAGGGGCCCAATGATTTTGCTTGCTCCAGGGAGCTGATAACACCCGACACATGCGACCAAGATAAAGTCTACCGCGACATTTTTATTCGAAATGTTCTTAAAACTCCACTTACGTATCTACAAAAAGTATTGCGACGACCTTCATTTTAGTCTAGAATGGAATCCACTACCTGTTCTAATAGTGGATTGACTAGTCAAATATGCATATAAAACATTTAATTTACAGCTTGCTGCAAAAATATGTCATTGCAAATAATTTAAAAAATATAGCTTTTATCTTAAAATTAAAAATCTGAATTATCTAGGCATCTTAAAATTTTCTCAAACATACACTAAAGCAGGGGTCCAAACTACAGCGCGCGAGCACAACTAATCCGGCTCGCGGTAGCGTGTGTATATATCTAATATATAAAAGTCAAAATATGTATGTTCGTTCGTTCGTTTGTCCAC
>JAGVSQ010009132.1:0-13843 GCA_022683975.1 Rhyacophila evoluta | reverse complement strand
ATTATTTAAAATAAAATTCTATTAAATAGAGTAAATGCACTTTTGGACTATTTTAAGTACACGATGTGTATCATAATGTGTAAGTTATAAAACCACGCTAAAATTGAAGTAATTAAGAGTTGCATCAAAAGAAATAGAAATCACCTAACCTCAAAAAATCCAATAAATAGATGGCCATTTTATTTTAAATATTTGACATTTTACAAAAGCTGATTGTTCTAATTTTGTATGTAATATATTATAATTTGTTGATAATTAAAAGTATTATCCAATACTATTTATAAACTAATAAATTGTTACCAGGTTGAAATATATTAATTTATATATTTTTACTGCTATTTTCAAAAGCTATGTTGTTATTTAAGTTTTAAGTAATTGTTAATTTAATAGACTATTAAATTAAATACAATATTAAATTTTTAAGAATCAAACTACTTAAGATTTTAAGTTTTATTTTATTGTTCTGTACAAAACTATGTAGATATTGTATATTGAATATATGAATTAGGTTTAGCTTGTAATGAATACTATGATATTAACTGTACATAATTAAAATACATATCTGGAAACTGATTTTTTTCCTCATCCCAGTTCTCACTCATGTTTATAAGTATTATTCAAAATGTAAACAATTTTCCTCACCTAGATGTTTTGTTGTCCATGTTAGCAAAGAAGGCGGATCAATAACTGACTGAACTGACATGGTCGATAAATGCAAGCACTCTATTGGCTGATATGGGATTTGGTCATTTATGATATTAAAACTCTACTGGATTCGAGCAGTTCTGATATTTAAATCATATTTTGACATTAAATTGCATGGAAACTAAGAGGAGTTTAGCAACTTTGAAAAAGTATTTTCATAGTACAACGATATCTTGTTTTTTTTCAATACCGGATTTGAGTAAGTTTGATACTAAACTCCTCACATGTTATATTATGCTCTTCATTTGGATTTGACATGGTCAAAAAAACATTTATGTTAACTGATAATTGAATAATTTTGTTACATATGACGGCATCTAATTTGATAACTGAATGATTTCATATTTGCAATAAGATATTGAAAACTATCTTCATGTTGATAATTATTATTTTTTACTGATTGTGCTTGATGGAAATTGATTTTAAATAATTTAGAATTTATCTTCATGATAATTTGTCTTCATAATACATATATACAATAGAAGCTATGGATCATGAAGAAGATGATCATGATCATCAGAGATGAGTGATTTTTGTTTACTGATGCCATTGATGGCTTGAAATATACTCACAGCTTTTTCCTGCTATCAATACTGCAGACCTACTCCTTTTTAAAAATTTAAAAATCTCTGATTATAAGCTGGACAGGTCTTGATAGAATAATAAACCATTTGTTTGCAAAACAAAGTGAAATTTGTAAAACTTCTGTACGGATATTTATTTGTGACGTGGCATTCAACTTTCAGTGTATTATTTACACACCGGTCATATACAAGCAGCGTGAAAATTCTGTAAAGGAAATCCTGGGCTTAAAATACAGCAATACATAAACAAATGTGGTTTTTTTCTATATTCTTCACTACTTATTCTGTCCACACTCCTACAGTCCGTCTGCCGTTGGGGGACTGTCAATCCATGATGATGCCTATGATTTAGGCAGCATACGAGGTGAGCATGACATGGAACATAAGCCCATCGATCAAATTGACAGTACAAAACTGTTGATGTAGACTGACTAATGTGTGGCCTGCCTCAATTCTAATCATTGTGTAGGTGTATGAGTACCATTAAATTATTATTTCTGATTCTCTTGTTACACTAATACTTAAGCAGCTCAAGATCTTTTCAAATTATCGCATTAGAGCCATATTATCATTAACGATAATTCTACACTCAGTTTTTATGAAAATAATAGAGTATTAATAAAACAATCTCTTTTTCTTGAAACTCATTTTTAGGGTAGTATTTATTTCTATTTCTACAAATTGGCCACTTCTGTTCTATCGTCTTGTTACAACTTATAAAAGGCTTGCCTTTTGAAATCTATTCTGTTAAAACATTCTATACATTTTTCCTTTAAATTTTCTTACTTGTTCATAAATGGCTTAATACTATGTGTGGTCTTAGGCATTTATGAAAGACGATGAAACTAAATACAACTCTACACTAAATGGATTCTTGAAAATGGAAGTTCAAATTTTCTCCGACTAAAAATTAATTTCTATCAAGTACCATCAGTTGATAGAAATGGTAATGTATTAAATATCCTGGAAAGGTAATAAAAAAGAAAAGAAAAATTATTCATGATTTAAAAGAATTAAAATACTCATTGGGTTTTTATTTGACTATTATATCCATTATTTAACAATGATTATGTAGCTATAAGCTAAAATATTAAATATTTAAAAATAAAATATTCACATTTCACTAGGTATTCAAATAAAAATATTAATAATAATAATAATAATTACACATTCTCAAATATATATTTTTACAAATTACCAACATAATATAATATTTTTAAATTTTTTATTTCTAAACAGAATAGGTCCCAAAACCTATGCAATATAACAATACCAAGAAAACTTAAAATATTGATATTTATGGTGATTTTTGAAATCAAAATTAATATCGTTTATTTAAAATTCGAAAATACAACAAATATGCACAAATAATAATGAGATTTTACATATCAGAAGTTGAATTTTTAAAAACATTTTGCTCTTTATTGCAGTTTAATTAAAATATGCCAATTAAATTTCGCTTTCACACGAAATAAAATTTTGTAAAATATTGAACAATACTTTATTTTAGCTTTACGAGAAAACTGAAGGTTTCTTTCTATTCAAGGCAGTTGCAGTATATTTAAACAGAATACCATTACATGCTGCGATATAACTGAGTCTATGAAAGTGGATTTCTTTTGAATGGCAAAATTAAGCAGTATAGCACACAGATATGACTTGGACGGGTGATTGGTCTAGCAATATCGCATGTCTTTGGCTATGAGGATAGCAACAGCTCCTACCGATACTAGATAAGAAGGATGATGAAGTTCTTCTCTTGTTTTACTTTACAACATTATCCCACCATTTTTTCTGGCATGCCTAGTGACATGGGATGCTCAACAATAAAATGCCGAAAGAATTTGGAACAAACTTCCTATAAGATGATTGACCGTAGAATGGTTTAGAGTTAAATATAATTGGGTAGAAGTTGTTAAGTCACGTTTAAAAATTGCTGAGATCTGTGTTCTGCCACACTTCAAGTACTTGAACATTACCAGATATTATCTCATGGTGAGAGAGAAGGTTTTTTCTGAACAATGCTCAATATTCACATAGCTTATCTTCAACTCTTATCAATCTCTTAACAATCTTAAACACTATAGTAGACTCTAACCATGGTCTTCAGAAGTTGTTTTCAGATACTTTGGGCACTTGTACCTCCGTATGGAGACATGGCAGATGATGGAGGGGTAAGGAGGATGCAAGTATTTTGAAATTAGCCTTTATAAAATTTACTTGGTCTTTTAAGCAAGCATAGACATTTAGTTTTAACACAAGTATGAGGTCTATGAATTTTTTGCTACCCCTTATGCAAATTTTGTTCTGATACCTTGTAACAATTAATTTAAATGAAAATGAAAAAAAAATTGAGAAAAACTAAGAAGTCTTTGTGATAAGTGTATTTTTATATGCTTGATTAGTTAGGATTTTACTCACAAATTAAATCAGTAAGCTATGAAATATATATAAAAGAAATATAATGTTACATGTAAATGACTCAAGGATCATAATTTAAAGCAGCATTATGATTAAGCATTTTTAAGTGTGTGAAAGTGGAGTAAACAATTAATGATAAAATGAAATTTAAGCGTTTAAAATACTGTTTTTTGATTGAAGTTTTGACAAGAAAAAATAAAATAAAAAGAGAATTTTCTTATGATGATAAGGGTATATTAATTTCGATTTAATAATCTTTAAAAATAAATGCCATGATTAATAAACGTTACAGCTTATAGAAGAAAATACTATAAATACAACATATAATTAGAATATTATAATTATATAGAAAATATAGATAGATTACAATATATTTCGAAATACATCTCTCCCTTGCATTTAAAATTCTCTATAAATTTTACCAGTGTTGGTAAAAAAACATACGTACTGTATACAGATTATTATTTTTAATCTAAAACATCTAATACACCAATTTGGAGATTCTACCATTTCAGATTATAATAACAATATTATATATGAGATTTAATATTACATGAAAAGAATGTTTGCCTACAAAAAGAATTATTAATTCTCTACACTTGACAATCAGATGTAAATTATTAAAAACTTTTATTTAAAATTAATACACCAAAATACACCGAAAACATCCAAAATTTTAGCGCCTATATTACGGAATTTTGAAACAAAACGATAATGGCTGCCATTTAGAAAATATATTTCAAGCCATAAATAATAATTTATCGAACAAAATAACAGTTTGCTGAAAAAATTACATGGCAAAATAAAGATTTTTTGGACTTAGTTCATAAACAAATGTCTAACCCATGTGTCTAGAATAATTACAATAAACATCATATGTGATCAGTGAAGGTAAGTACCACCGTATAGAGATAAAACCAGGATACAATCCTCATGCTATATTGTGTGACATCAACTCTTCAATAGGATAACAAGCCTTACTGATGCCAGAAAAGTGAAGGAAACATATCAGTAAATTACTAGATATTTACAGAGTTTTAATATCAAGATGGAAATCTACTTATCAATAAGCAAGAAAAATTTGTAGTGTCGATCATTTCCTATAACAATTGGATAATTGTAAATATCTGGTGGCATGGATTAATGTAATTTTAAGAGACAGTTTGCATTGTTACAACACCATACAAATAATGTCATCCTGAATGGAATTCGGAAGAAATCTTTTTATGAAGTGTACACCATATTTAATATTTTCGATGAAGTATATTTGTACAGTAGAACTTCAATACAACGGACTGATGCGAGTGACAGGGTGTTCATAAAAGCTGAATGTCTGTTATATAGAAGTTGGTTTTCTGAATACGTTTTGTTTATTAAGAAAAAATGACAGTAAAATTTCACGAGAAGAATCAAGTTTTGCTTGCAATTCTAAAGTCTGCTGTTCTTATATTAACATTTTTATGATCAAGCTATGATGTGCTTATACCCAGGGTCATCTTCATCTCTCCAGCAATATTCTGTATTGTCCTACCCAAATCAGGAACTCATAACTCTTCTAAATCTATGTCTTGTCTTGGTCATCAAACAAATTATTCCAATCATTCTCCAATGTTTGCACTTTCATTTCTTTACGGATATTTTGTTCATTATATCAGTTCTACTGTATTGTTAAACAGCATGTTACTTTTCACTGGATAATATTAAATATCAATTGTATATTTGGAACCTTGTTAATAAAGTTAAGTTATTCGATATGATATCCAATATTTATCATGAGCTTAGCAATGAAGTAGGAATCTTAATGTGTGGGTTAGACATTAGTTTAATGAAATCCACATATACCTGACATATAGCACTTTAAATTAATAATAAAATAACAAGAATATTTAGCTAATGTGAATAATTATATAATAACATTATACTGCTTGATAAGTGCAAAAACAATTACTTTAAAAATACATCTAATCCATTCATTAGTTACGACTAGAATCGCTAATATATCAAAATAAATTTACATTTCAAATTTGAAAATAACAGGGTGTCGTATATTTTAGTAATATTTATTAGGCGGATGCCCCACCGAATCTAATTCATACATTTTAGAATCATTTACACCATAATACAAATTTATCACTTTTAAATTTGGCATTATGAAATCAAAAGTTTTATAAATTATTATTTTATGATTTTTTCCCCTATTAAACACCGAATAAAAAATTGTTAATTCTCTAACCTATTCACATGGTGAAGTAGGGTATTAAAAATAAGTAAGCGTGACATATAAATATACATTTAATTATTATTTATAATTAATGTTTGTATCAAACATTCCTTTATATCTAATCTTTTCTCACTAGTGTAATTGAAAAAATATATGAGCAATTAATTAGATAGGAAACAGTGCACATTGCATGAGGACATCAAAACCAGAACCACCATTATGCCGTTTTTTCAGTATAAATTACATGTATTGTTTCTATAATTGAAGACGTCACCCGAATAATATTGTACGGCATATTTTTGCTGTTTTGAGTTGAATATGCAATATTGTTATACGTCACATAATGCACATTATAGTGTAATCAGAAGTTCAAAACTATTCTGTTCGAGCTATGGCATGTTAAAATTTGCCTTATGGTGGAACAACGCTGTAAAGCACACTTTTGTCTGTTTCTGTAGAATCATTAAATGTGCCGCACAGCGTTTTTTGGGTAATGTCCTCAACTCTATAGAATTCATTTAAATATGAAACGTTACAAAATATAAATATTTTTAGAAGAAAATACGATGAAAATATTGTTGTGAATTTTTTAATGAGTCTATTTGAACCTTAAACATTTAATAAATGAGCGAAATGGTAGTTATGCTTATTATGTCCAGATGTATAAAGAAAAATTATTGGAGCATATGATCTTTCACATAGACAGGGCTGGGCTGACTTAAAAATGAAAAAAACCTTTCTATATTATTAAAAAATAAAAGGTAGGGAGCCATGGAAAATATGATTTTTTTCGGGAAGGTCTAGTGGCAAAAAGGTTGGAAACCGCTGATTTAAAAGGAAAATCGTCATACGTACTGCCAAAATTTTATATTTAAATATCAGTTGAAATTGTATTATGCCAAATGACTTTTAAACATAAAACATGCGGAAAGTGTATAAACTTTGTTATATTATGGTATTTGAATTATAAATAATTGTTTTATGAAGTTTTATGAAGCATCAATTGCTTTTTCAGTTACTAAATTATTATTGAGATAAAATAAAAAAAAACGTGAATTAACATTCTATATTCATAAATTACAATCCTCCATGGCACACATTCGCAATACATAATTTAAGAGAGTACATTGTTAGCCATTCACTCAACTCGTTGAGCTCGTGTGTTTCGTTCAAAGCTTTCATAAAGACGTGTGGATTTTAATGCAATTATGAGATTCAGACTCGCACTACAAGCTTACAGCAATTTACAAGTAACACAATATTATAAAGCATTTAACATATCGTGGCAAATATATCATCGATGCTGTGTTTGTACAAATGCATGTTACATTATTGCCAAGAACTAATTAGCAATATAGTGCCTGGGACTATTGTAAGTATCCATATATCCAGACGATGGGATACTTGGTACCCGAATAATCATGCTGTACTTCAAATGTATTAACAATATTTTGAAACATGAAGGAAGACTTATTTTAGAATTATTTCTTCTGTCTATTAAGAATTATTGTAAGAACTTGTGATACCAGTTTTAAATGAAGGTTGATTTAATTATCGTTTTGTGTAAATAAATTATGTAAGTCTTTAAAAACGAAAAGAATGTACCAATGTCATGTTATTTAAACACCTGAATTAAAACTTTTTATCAAATCCATCTGGCTTATTAATGTAACAATGTTGTAAATTAAACGCAGAAAAATGTTGTTTGCGAAAACAAAATAAATATATGTGTATTGTTAAAATTATACGAAAATATGAAACAATAAAATGAGATAAGTATTGTTAATTAATGACAGTTAATTTAAATAGATTCAGACAGTTGTGAGATAGCCTCCATTTTGTTTATGTGGAAAGATCCATTTTGTCATTAAATGCACTATTCCTTCTATTGCTCATAGAGATTATTCAAGTAATCACAACATCAATATCCATACAAATCATTCAATTTATTTTCAACGGGATCACATCAAAACACTGGCAAAAAAATTGTTACACATCACTCAAATCACCGCTTGAAAAATATGTTGACAAAAAAAGAAACAATTTTGCATCTATTTTTAAATGTCTATGGCACACGGGAGCTGTCAAAAATACCAAAATAACAGACAGCTACGTCTTTTTCTATAACCACAAAGTGTAAACTATCGTGTGTATAGTTTACGTCTCACTCTTTCATTAATCCATAGAAAAATTCCTGGATGGCTCAATCAAGGAGATGCATATATATTTTGTATCTCATTTCCACTAGGTATATGTTAATGTCAAATTTCATTCGCATCATAAAGTCAGTTCCTGCGTTTACCGCACTAGTTTATGGCGAGCCACTTTGATGGAAACCTTTCCTTGGGCACTCTTGAGAGCCGCAGCCGCTTCTTCACAAGATGACTCCTTTAGACTCTGTCCACACACAGATATTACAATATCTCCCTTCTGAAGTCTTCCATCAACTTCCGCTGCTCCTCCATGAATCTAAAAAGTATAAAAATAGTTTTTCAGCTATATTATGCATATTAAAGAAATTCTTTTAGGTTACTATAATTTTCTTGCTAGAGTTTATTGTACAGAATTATGGTACCCAATAAAGACTAGAGAGTATCTATAATAAGAGGGTTTAATCCTAATTTTGCCCATTTTATAAAGTTAGTCACAGAATTTTCATAATTTTGATGCTTCTGAAGCTTCTTTTGAAATTCTTCTCCTTCTTTCTTTGAAATTCTTACATGACCCGCCTTGATGTAAACAAAGAACAAATGATGGAACACTTTATATTCATATAAACGCAGAAATAGAATATTTGAATTATTGTAATAGTATTTAAAATGATTTATTAAATTTTAATCCCATACTAAAACAAGTAAACATTTTAATAGACAATAGATTAAAAATTGTACATTGTTTGTTAAAAATATTATAAACGGATCATTAAATTAAAGCTTAGGTTTGGTTTTCTTTAAAAATACTTTTTCGTATAATTAATATTTTCGACTGATGGTGCTTGATGGAAATTGATTTTAAATTCTAATTTATTTAAAACTGGTAAACTTCCATATGTGAAATTTTTTTGTATTTTTTCACTTTTTGCACTTTTTCGTATTTTAGGAAAGCAATATTTGGTTTAAAAAACTGGCTACGGTGTTATTTTCAAGAGACGAAGTGCCGCATTGACAATAAACATTGCAACATCAAACTATGCAAGTGATGTGTATATAGCGCTTCCAATCTGCTACAAACCAGATCATCCTTTTTGCGAAAGTTCTGTGACTAACTTAATAAAGTCCCCTAAAATAAACGATAGCTTAATAAAGACTCAGAGTAGGTACTTATTTATAAATGGTTTGAGAGGAGATGCTTGCAAAGGATACTGGAGTTTTAATAATATAATTTGAAAAATTAGGAATGAGGAGCAAATCTGATCATACAAAACTTTCAAAGTGAAGATACCTCCGTACTATAATATAAATAAACTATATTCTGGTGTCTTGAAAGGTTATTGTTTACCATCGAATGGATGTCTTCACAGGAGCTTTAGAGAACTATACATTGTTAAGGATTTGTAGAATGATATGCATATTGGCTCGGGGATATAGATGTTTATGAATTAGAAATATTTATAGATTAAGCCTTACCAGGTCGGATATATAGACTCCTGGAGCTGGTTTCTTGGCCATGACCGCAAGTCCTATACCTTTGCCTGGCTTTTTCACGAGGTCTACCTCGATCTCGGTGAATGCGGGGGGATCTGACCGAAGAATTGTCATTCTCATCTGCAATTCGGGAAAACATTTACATTATGATTTTATTTAAAATTGTCTAAACTATTTACTAATGTATTTAAATTTATAAAGAATCATTATTATAAGACACTCCACTAAATGGAGTCCGCTATTTTTCCTGGTAGCATTTATAAAGATACAGATAAATTTTATGACAACACAATAGTACAGCTGTTTTGGTTTGTATTTAAGCTTTTTTATTACGGTTAACTAAAATTTTATCTGCTTATCAATGGCTTAAAGTGCCAATTTGGTAAGTCCACTTTAAAAAAATTTAGAGGAGAGTGTAAAAACTGATTATTTTGCTGTTTGATATAAAAAAACACATTTTAAACGATTTATTTGAAGAGCTGCTTACGAACAAAACACTTTTGATATCTTCGAATACAAAATAGCAGAATTATATATTTTGCAGTGTAGGTATCAGATTTGAATGAAGTTGTTAAATTTTCTTAGGACGTTTTTTAGATATATTTAAATAACTTTGAATTGTCAAATTAATACGGGACATGCTTATGGCATGGTGCAACAAGATGGTATTATTAAGTGATTTTCAGCTAAAAGTATACTTATCAACTTTGTGCTTTAAGCTATCGTTCTGCAGTATATGTTTTTTTTACAATGTCTGATGTACTATATTAGCGATATTGGATTTTGCAATCTTTATTATCCTGCTTAACGAGATTATATGATATGACTAACCCTAGGAACTGTTTGCTTAATTATTGAAAGTGCTTTCTCGTGTTTCATTTCTGGAGTTATTTTGACGCCGTTGCAATCTAGGATCTGGTCTCCGGGTTTTAAGCGACCATCTTTTGCAGCTTTGCCATCAGGATATACTTCCAGGATTACCATACCACCCTGAAAGAAACAAAAGTTATCATGAATACTTATTAATTTCAATCTTAATATTAGTTTAATGATAATATTTTAAGTGTCCTGTAATGCAGTGCCTGAAAATGACTAAACTCAAAGAGTCTAAACTTGATCTGCCTTTTCTTCAGGTTAACCCTTTGAGTGATATGGACGTACACGTACATCCTTGTGTCTTGTCACTTTATTTTCAAAGCCATTCTTTTATTTAAAACAAAATGTTATTATTTCTTTTCATATAAATACTAGATAGATATATCAATGATGTATGGAAGTTATTACAATCATATCATTTATTTTTACTAGACTAGAAAAAAGTATGTTACGAAAAAAATGAATAAAAAAAGCATTTGTGCTCTTTTGGTAATTATTATGTTTTGTAAAGTAATGAAAGATAAAGAGAATTTATATTGCTGTTCACAGAAACATATGAAATGTAACATAAATCAGTCCTATGTGCTCAAATTTGATCTCAAGTGCTATTTTCATTCCGAAATGGAAGCGGCCACATTAGGTTAAGCACATTCTTAGAAATTTGGAATAAATTTAAAGTTTATTTTGTTCCTTGTTTGGAAATAGAAGAGCAGTATTTACAGCTCGGTATATCTAATTTGATTGATTTTATGATATATTTGGGTTGTTTATAAATGTTGGAAGATCTTTTGCTCTTTGTGAAATGCTGCAATTTTTTTAGAAGCTAGAAAATTGTCTTTGATAGATACTATGTTGTATTCGCCAACTGATTCGCCAGTTTTTGAATCATTTTTGAGAAACTCTTAACTTAAAATTAATTTTAAGCTCTAAACAATTTAAAATTGGTTAAAATTAATGTACATCATTATTTCTAACACAAATTTTGTCTACATCTTCACGCTACATGTACAAATAAAATGTATTGATAAGGCATGTCAATCTTTACACAATGTGTAAATACATTGACAAAAAAAGCATGACTGACCTAACATACAATATATGAAAGAAACTATCTGTCATTAAATTATAATTGGCATCAAAGCATACAAGAAAAACAATTATTTTAATGGCTTTATTAGTAGTGAAAAATACTACAAAATATTTAAATTTATGATTTTCTTACTTATGAAACAACATTTTAAAATGTAATATTGACATTTATATACAAGTTGTTGTACAAATATGATGTGTTGAAAACAACAATTTGCAAGCAAGTCTATAAATTACAAACAGTTTTGCTGTCAGTGTAGTATATATAATACATGTCAAATCTCTTTATAACGAATACCGAAGTAACGAAATTTCCTGAACAAACGTTTTTACAATATGTAATAACATTTTTCTTATGTTCAGTATAACGAAAAAAAAGTAGTAGTCCCACGAGATTCATTATAACGCGATTCGATCCTTATTGAGATTACTTACAGTGAGTAATGTGTCCTGTCCACCAACAACATTGATTCCTAATGGCTTACTTTCAGTACTTATGTCTATGAGATTATCTTTTCCTGTCACAATTGCTGCCGTAGATGGGTCTGGTGGTGGTTCAGCTGGAACAAGAATATTTTTTCATCAGTCTCAATTATACAAACTATTATTATAATTAATTTATAAGATATGTTTTACTTTCAAGCCCTTTTATTTGTTCTATCTAAACCAATCGGATGGTGAACAATTATGTTAAGTTCAGCTGTAAAAATTTATGACAACTAGATAATTTTTAAATTAAAAAAAGTATTTTGCTTTTGTACACATAGTCAATCGCATAAGTACCTTGTTAACTTAGTAACATAGTATTACAGCTATTATATCACATAAGACACGCCCTTATCTATATATATAAATAAAAATGTTCAGTTCAAAACCTTAAATCTCCGAAAGTTCTTCACCGATTGCTTTGAAATTGTGACACAACGTTTCATTTAAAAATGTGCATGTTTTTATATACTTGCTATTATATAGATGTCACACCTGTGATAAATAAAAATATGTTCTTTCTTTTCCATTTAACCAGACTGAGCCACAGCAACACGTATTAAATAAATTATAAGTTCAAATCACAATATATACTTTAACAAAACTTCTCATGTTATTACATCGGCTTTATTAAGAAAAAAGGATGTAGCTCTCAGTTTCTTTAAAATAGCTTTTTTCGATAGTAACAATGAATGTATCTTAATTCACATTCTATCAAAAAGATGTAAGCTGCAAATGCCAAATTACTATCTAAATTTAGATTTGAAGTTTTGAAAAACAGTGCCATTTAACCAGACTGAGCCACAGGAACGCGTAGCCGGGTACAGCTCGTTTTTTAATTAAAATGTTGAAATACATTCACTTCGAATTCCTATATTATATAACCTGCTGTACAGCTATAAGCTATTCAGCTAGCTTGTCTGACTTGTCAAGATATGTCTTTACGTTGCGGAGATCAATATACTTCACTTTCAAAGTAGCTATCTTCACAGTGTGTAGATATCCATATGCTCTGCTTCATGAACGAATATGCTATAATAAAAATGGAAATAATAGTTATATAACATACCTTTGGCAGGGGAGGCGAGTGACATTTTTCCAGCAGGAGTATTGGGTCTGGATACATGACCAGGTGTTGCAATACCAGCTTTTAAGGTTGCAGGAGTAGGTGCTCTTGTAGCCCCTGGCGTTACAGGGCCTACTGTTGGAGCCGGACCTGTTCCTGCCGCTGCATTCTCGTCTTTCTTGTTGGGGTTGCATACTGTCAGCACTACGACGCCTTCAGTTTTTTTAAGCATCGACGCAGCCTAGAATCATACATTTTCAAAAAAAATTAATTAACCTTCAAGGTAAACTATTGGAATACAGATTTAATGTTATAAATGTGGAATTTATGATTTAACCGATTGTATGCCATAAGCGTCTATGTACGCTATATAATTCCGTGCACGGCAGGCCGCCCATAAAAAATACTCGTCTAACGTCGACGCTTTAACACTCAATATTTAGACAAGTTTCACAGTTTTAAATAATCCAATACTTTAAATGCATAGTGACATCTTTTAGGACCACGGTAAAATATTAAGACTCTTCATATTGTCAAGAATTATCGATATTATATTGATTCCCAAAATAATGTATTTATCAAGTTTTAATTTTTCAAGAGAATTGCTGGCCCTCCGAGTCCCGCCATATGAATACCTTCCGCCATTTAAAAGGTTAATCCATAGAACTAGATAGAAATGAGATATTATCAGCGTGCTATTTATAATAATTTAACTGATAAATCTGATTTTAGATTTAGATTTAGATTTCAG
>JAGVSQ010009131.1:0-13843 GCA_022683975.1 Rhyacophila evoluta | reverse complement strand
TACAATATGATTTATTGGTAGTATGTTATATGTTCGCTCACTGTCCACATATAATTTAGCCTGAAGATGCCGAAAGGCGAAACCCGGGCCACTAACACTGATAACAAATATCGGAGTTTACCAGTTTTAAATAATTTAAAATTTGTTGATTTAATTTGAAACGATTTTCGTCGGGGTGAAAATGTTACCCAAATTTCATAGGCTAATTAATAATCATATTACATGCCATATATAAAGAATTTGCTTGTGTTTTTGTGATATAGTGGTTCTTGCATTTTGCGTATTTTGTGAGATATTTTTGATTTGATTAGCACATATGCTGGATTTTTGAAAATTTTAATATGCAAGACAATAGATGCCCGTTGAGTTGAGGATGTCATGCTCATATGTGGCCTGTCTCAATCTTAATCATCAGTCGCCGGACTGCAGTTATATGAGTACAATTAATGATATAAGAGCTATCAGGAAAAATTTAGAGATGCATATAATCTATTTCTAAGCTGGTCATGTATATCCCATTGAAATCATCCATCTTCGGAGGGATATGCATATGCTATGATAAAAGCATAATTATTCGGGGTAGAAGTCATTACTAAAAATGTGTCTGTTTTCTGCAAGGTAGATTCGTGAGGCTGTAATATTTCAAGGGTTGGCTGTCTGGCGTCAAAGGGCCAACATTAATGCAGCACAACGGATACACGACGCGGTTTCCGCTCGCATCGCCGCACCTACCTAACTGCACGAGTGGATGTTATAAATTGCTAAGTGGAAGGTAATTACTCTGCCTGATGGCTGGATAGTGAGCTGTTGATCGGATTGGAAGAGTTATGCAAGGATAGTGGGAAATTACGGTGGATTTAATATGGCAACAGTATGTGTCGCACTGATCACAAACGTGAGTGGAACTTTGTATAAAGTTTCTGAAGGAACAATATTTGATACGCGAATCCTGGCTCATCTTAGTAGGAGATCAGCGAAAGCCGTATTATGATGAAATTTTGGGTTGGTTTCAATGATGGAAGTCTTTTAGGGTAGTCATAATTAGGGCATACATTACCAGTTTTCAGTGAATCAATTGATCGGTAAATAAATATCTACTCACCAGTAATATCGGTAAATTATTTTTCACGTTTTAATACATTAAAAATGTCTCGCTATAAAAAAATGGTAGCGCGCTTGCCTAGCGATCCGGAGAAAGCTGGTTCGATTCCCCATCTGTCGGATTTAAAAAATGCAGGACTAGATTGACTGAGTAATTGTCTGACAAACAATTCCCGTGAAAAATAATCTGTCAATACATCTTCACATTGCGGATATCCATATACTCCTCTTTCGGAGTGGATATCTCCACACTATATAAGTCCATATCCATATGCTCTATGTTGTGAGCGAATATGGTTTATAAAAAAAATGTAAACTTCGATATTATGTGATGATATTTGTGTTGACTGGTGATTGTTTATCCAGTTCTGTATTTTCAGAATAAAAAAAAACATGATAGAAATCAAACCAGTATTCCTTCTATACGAGATGCCCAAAGAATATATTACTTAGTGCTTCTAAATAAATAAAAAAAACTATTTCGAGATTGATTTAAAGAACAAAAAACAATCGATCAAGTTTGGTCTATCGAAAGCGAACTTGGTGTTTGTATAATAGTGGAATAAAATATATCAGACCATAAAGTATTTATTTCATTCACATACAATATATCCCCTTTTCGGTATATATGTACGTAGACCGAAACTCAAGAGGCGATAAGAGTTAATCCGCTTTTACAAGCAGAGCCGAGTGGAGAGCGAGTAAATAAAACTAATGGTGAGTGATTGGGGTGGAGAAAAATAGCCCGAGTCCACTGGCCGGGAAAAGAAGGAAAACAACCGCAAGACAACTCGAGCGCTTTTCTCTGATTTTATTTTCGTGGCATTTCCACGCTAGATTTTTGAAGAACGTGCCGACACGTTTGTGTGAACACATATACTGAAATTTGATTTCAAATTTTACATTTAGCTAAATATTGTTTTTATCTTAGTCATATTTTGTATACCGTTTAAGCCCACAACGCGGAGCATATAGATCTGCACAGTGTGAAGATATCCACACCGAAAGAGGACAATATAGATCTCCGCAACGTGAAGACGCCTTGACAGATTATTTTCACGAGAATTGTTTGCCAGACAAATACTCATGGGCATCCAGTCCTACAGATGAGGAATCGAACCCACATTCCCCGGATTGCTAGGCACGCACGCTACGAACTGCGCTACCGGAAAAATATTGTAACCAACAAAATTAGGTTTTGTTTTCATATTATTTATGACGCCATTTACAGACTTTTAAAATTTGTATTATTTAATAAAACCGATTTGGCAAGCATTGCATTTTATCGGGTCTCGAATTTTTTAAGCTTTCATCCCTTTAAACCACTCTCCTGTATAGTTTCGATTTTTAAGATAAAATACTTTATGTATAAGTGTCGATGTATTATCCGACATTGCCAGGAATAGATTAAAACTAATTCTTCATTAATTACAATTAATTTGATTTATTCTTAAATTTGACATTAATCACATGCAACTATACAAAACGAAATTAAGTCAAACTTCACGCACATAAAAATAAAATACGCACTCAGCAAGACTGAAAGAATCCAAGCCAGAAATGGAGTATGTGGATCTTCGAAACATGAAGACTTAAGACAGATTTTTTTTAAAAGAATTTATTATCAGCCAATTTCCCATGTTGTCTACATTTTTGAATATTCAAAAATTCTTAGCAGATGTGAGATTTGAATTCGTAATCTGCAATATACGCGTACTCTTACTTCTCGACCGCCGGAGGGACATACAAGTATACAGACTCAGTCTGTCACAAAAATTCCCTCCAAACGAGAAAAAAAAGCGACGTGAAATTAATTACTATTATAGGATTAAATAAATAAGTGTTCTTACATAAAATTCGCTTATTTGACAGAAATAAATGTTACTCTAAAATACCTAAAGATGCATTTTAAAAACACATTTTATATAAACTTGTCAAACGGATTATCGGGGCACCAGCCAAGCGAAGAGGTAGCAGTATCCGAGTTGTTATCTTTGATTTAGCAATCCCCGCCGTTTATCACTCGCTGATTCCACTTTACGGGTTCCCTTTGCTTCTCGTCTTAAGACCTTTATATCCCTCGTTGTCGGTTATACTTCGGCGTCATTCCCTCTTGTTCGTACCCCTTGTAAGACGTTCGAATCCACCGTTGGATGTCTAAATGTATTTTATTACTTACTAGCTTTATTACGCGGCTTTGCCTGGTATAAATTCAAACTTATTCTTTATTTATTGCACTTAATTTTATTCAATATCTAATCAAAAAATAATCTCAATTCTTCACTACATAAAATAATTTAGACTTCATAATGAGCATCGGTGATGACGTTAACGGTTAACTCTTTAACTGCCAGTTGCGATGTATATGTATATGATCTTGCCCTGTACGTCAGAGATTTTTGACGTATTAAAACATGCAAGTAACATAATTTGACTTACAAAATTTGAAACTCACAGATGTTTGGTGTAACCTCGCATCATGTGTGTCATGTGTATGCATTAATGAGTTAACGAAGTAATGAGTTTATGTCGAAACCACTTTTCAGATCTAGAATATTGTTCTTCAGTAAGACTAATAATCCCGACCCACGGGTGAGTCGTTGGCGTACAGGGCACGGCATCGCCCGACTCACCGGTAAGCATACGGTTAATATTCAAAAGTAATACAGTTGACCTATGAATGACAGTTAAAATATCTTCTTCCGTAATTTCTAAATCCCCAAATGCAGAGTATGGCTGTCACATAGTACCCCTAAGATTCTATGTTACCTGCCAAACGCCATACACCCTGACAGGCCATACCAGTATCTCTTAGTACCACCGAGTTCGTCCTATGGATGGTATGTGTCAGTCATCCACGACGATGTAATACCATCGGTCGGAAGAAGAGACAAACAGGGTTCAGGCTTTCTGAAGGTATCCGCAGTACGTACCCCAGCCGGTTCCACCGACGGTGCATGATATCAAGTCACTAACGTTTGAGAGTTCTTGTGTTAGGCAAACACACACACACACATGTATTTTAGGTATTTTAGTAAAATATTAATATTCTTCTATGTATTAAAATTATAAGTTGTAAACGTTTATTTGGCGGTTATCAAAGTGCTAATATAAAAACACAAGAACAAATAAAAAAAATACGCGTACATTCGTCTTATCCAAAACTCCAAATATTGGCTTGCATTCCAACTAAATAAAATGAAAATATATCCTAACTGGCTCCACTCTTGGATTTTGCCAGATAAATAGAGTAAAGATAAAAATATATTCGCATACAAAATAATAAAAGCAAAGATTTGTATGAAAAGTGGTATATTAAAATGATAATAAAACTCGCTACGAAATACATATTTCCCGACAATAGAAGGAAAACATATTGTTGTGAATAATACGATACTTCATCGTCAATATTTCCCATCTATCGCAATTCGTGATAATACGAATTTTCTTTCAGGGAAAATAAAACCAAAGTCAGGCTGGAGCAAATAAATTTAAGCAATAAACGGAGAAGGGCGGTTTGGGGAGAAATCCGTAGAGCGTGAATGCGGCACGTAAGCAGGGTGTTCCAAAAGGAGATATTTTATTTGGAGATAATACGGCGAACGTCTTCATACGTCAAAAAAGTATTTAGTTTGCAAAAGACGGTGCTCTTTGTCGAACACCATATACAAAAGTTACCGTATAAAATTGGGAATAAATGGTAATGATGTCCTTACTAAAATAAAACAAACGGTTCGCTGCTAGATAATTTAAAAACAAGTATTTGTACATAATGCAAGTAAGTGGTACGAGATTTAATTTCAATTTTTCATTAAAATGTAAACACTATGACCACAACATTGAGGAAAATATTTTGTACGATAAACTTTGTCATGTATTTAAACTGTTTTTTTTTTAAAATATATATTTATACAATTTCCTCTATGGACATCGGTAGCTAAAAGTTGAATTCGAATTGCACAGCTCCCGAATTATTAAAATTCATAAAATACAATATTGGATTTAAAACAATAAAACGTATTTGTCCATGATCTAATTCTTAAGGTGGTATAGTACGCAACTGTAGAAATAAATATAATATTTAAAAAATCATAGATGTGAGAATAAATACTAGTCTGAGTTAGAATAAGCAATTGACTGATAACGAAGTCTCTTGTTGTTAAATCTTATTTTTGTCCAATTCGAGTTAAGCATACAGTGTATATATAGTGTAAGTGTATAGTCATGCCAATGCGGAGAGCAATGGTGATGTTTAACGAGATTGCCTCGGATATTGATATCTTCCACCTGGATGAGCGCGAGCTTAGATGGATCCTATTATGTACATTATCAGAATAGGATGTTTCTAACTTACTTGGTAGACACTCTCTTTTGTTTTTGATTTTTTCGTCATAACTATATGTATATCGTGTTGTTACCGTATTAAACTTGTAATTTTTAATGTTACAACATGTAATAAGTAAATAAATACATACTGTAAAGTGGCGACACTTAGTGTCGGCAACGGGTGAAATATAAATAAAAAGTTAACTTTATCATCCGACTTGTTTGCATTAAATAATTTACCTTTTCATTCGGAATATTTTTTTTGTTCAAAAAATTTAGATTAGTAAATTACTAGTTGGTTATATTATATAGGTTTAATAACAATATGAATAATACATCTAAATTATAAAACTCTACGTTGGCTTAAAAAGAATAATTAAATAAAGAAATTAAGTAAAATTCGACAATGTTTAAAAGCCTGAAAAGCTGCCTTTCGTGGAATCTGCATATTCCGGGTTGGTACGTGCATTTACGTGGTCCCAGAGAATGGCTGCAATATACGTACAAAAGTGCGTCACCTATGCATCATAAATTTCTTATACAATAATCATTTCTTACAAATATCTAATAAGAGCCAACAAAAACCTGGTGCTAAAATGTAAAAAAGATCTAAATAAAATTCATATAAATATTATATAAAGTGTTGAATATGTATAATAGTATAGTGATTTTGATATTTTAGTTGGCAGCAGTGTTCTCGAAGAACCGCTTTCAGTCAATGGTCGGCCATCACTAGAGAACAAAGTAAAAAAAAAAGCTTAGCCGATAGACCATAAAAGCTCGAAAGGCAAAATCGCAGAAAAAAAATGGCGAAGATATCAGCGAAAATTGCGCCATGAGAAGTGGGCTACGACTTATTTACGTGACTAGAGAACAGGCGAAAGTTTTCATACAAACCATTTTTTTACGAGGTCAATAATATATTATAGACGAAAGAGCTTTTTATTATATGTATGGTGTAATAAAGTGCCTTAGGGGAAAATGCTGATATAAGAAATAATTTATCTTTTTATGAATATATTTAGTTATTTTGGAAGAAAATGGTTCATAGATGTAATTTATATGGTAGTAATAATAGTTGATAGAAGTATATTCATCATCAAGCAAAGTCTATGCATTGTTAGATAAAAACATGTCGAGTACACATTTCTTTCATTATGCCATTTTGAAATGTCATTTTTTGATGTTTCTAATATTAATGATTCATTCGTATGATGCAATTTATTGAAAAGCTTATTTAAATCATTGGATGTCTCTCCACTGGCGAACGAATATCTTTATCATGTCTACACGTCATGACAATCGATCATAATGTAGCGTAGTTGGTAACGTGCGCGATTAGCAATCCGAGGGATGCTGGTTTGATTCCCCATCTGTCAGATTTTAACAATCTACACTGGACTGGATGTCCATTGTATTGAGCAATAGTCTGAAAAACAATTCTCGTGAAAAATAATCTCTCAAGACGTCATCGCATTGCAGAGATCCATATACTCCACCATCGGAGTGGGTATCTTCACACTGTGTAGATCCATATGCTCCACTTTAGGAGCGAACATAGTAAAAAAAAGTGGGATTTTAAGCAATATTAAACTGATTGCATCTCAGGCTACCGCTTTATAGGGTGTGAAATCGTGTATATCTTAATTTTGAATAATTACCACGCGAATGCAAGACTCGGATATCTGGTTTTAGGCGTCGAAGTTATTGCAGGTACAAAGTAAGATATTGAATCGACCGAAGTATACATGAATATAATATACGAGTATTTCAGAGTGAAATTTTATCAAAGAACATATAAACCATGGGTTCACCCTCACTTTTGACAGAACTATTCATGACTGTAATAAAAAAGTAGCGCTTTTTTCATAGCTAATAAGCAAGCGAGGGAACTTTGTAGCAGGGCAAATAAAAGAACGCGCGAAGCAGGAAGTATCCCTTAAATGGTTTTATTGCAGTAAAACGGTGAGTCTAAACGCACTGCTGACAACACCAAAATGTAGGAATAGAGATGACGTTGCCATGTGCTACTCAATTTGTGGACTGTGTATGTTCAGCATATAAGGGTACTGTCTTTTATTTTATATTCAGTTGACAAATATAAAAAAAAAATTGGCGAAGATTTTTCTGTATCTTTACATGACTCGGTAGAGAGAGGTTTGTTATAAATTGAGCGTGGTTATGCAAAAAGCATCCAGTTCACAATTGAACTAACATATTATCGTTTTTTACGTTATGAATAAATCAACCACGGTATTTTCAAAAAAAAGTCCCACGTATGCTTAAAGAAATTTTTGCTGATTGCAGAATATGTCACGTTGAATAAAACGACTATAATGTACTACTTCAAAACCATGAATATAAAAAAATGGAATTTCGTATAGATGTACTATTTGAAGTATGGACATTTTTTTTACGAAAATGTACCATATGGATCTCCTCACTGTAAAGATCTTTCACGACATCTGCGCTACGTGAAGAATATGTGATATAAAAAAGAACTGTTTTTTTTTATGAAGTTTGATTGTCAGTCAATTGTTTAACGTAACAAGCATTGGTATAACGCGTTTTAAATATTATTTTTAAGCATGCACTTGTGAATGCAAGTTGTGTGGCTTGTACTACACCACTGAAAAAATATTTTGAAAAATGTCAAGTATATCAAGCAAGTAACCGCTGAATTCACTGAAAGATCAAAGAAAGCTTTTTACCTAATTAAAGTTTACACGATGAGAGTTTTTATCTCCATTAAATAAGCGTGGTCTTATCGAGTTTAAAATTTTCTTTGATAAGTATATATTACTGAGAATCTTTGAGAAGTATCTTTAGCTTTATCGATTGTCCGTATCATCTTAAATGTACAAAGAAGGCTACTCAGGAGTGAAAAACAAATTTCAATAAAAAAGGGGTAAAAGCACGGACGTTATGATAAAATTAATAATATAATTTTCATGCAAAGTCCTGTCCTCGAAACGGACGCTGACAGCATCCGGCATTAGCAAGGATGGCAATCTGGTACTTCCCGTTGAGCAAACTCGGACTCCGTGTTTTTTTTTTACGTCGGAACATTTTTGCTACACAGCTCAAAGTAAAATGTAATTCAAGCCATATTTTCTATGTATATCATTTCATTTAACATTTCAATTTTCGACATTGTAATGCTTGAATCAAATAATGTGATATGAATTACTAATGCGAGATACTTAATAAGTTATTCAATTTCAGAACGTGTTTTGTTCACTAAAATATTGTAAATCACGATCCAGCTTTTGGTTTTCACCATTTATTTTTATCACATCCGCTCTGAAAGTGGAGCATATGGATCTACACATTTTGAAGATTTCCGTACCGGAAGAGTATCGTACACCTCCGAAATGTGAAAACAACTGAAACAAGATTAGTTTTTTATGAGAAATTAGTTGGCGGGGAATTGCTTAAGCAAATACGGTTATAAATGTTTGATTTTTTTTAGATCTAGGAGCTGAGGGAATCCACCCCGCAATCTTCAGTTCCGAAGCGCATTTGTTAACCTCTCGGCTAGTGGATATATTTTAGATTTACTTCAAACAACAGATATTTAATGAGAATTGGCAGGTAGCCGATTGCTCATCTTATTAAGCATGGTGTTCCGAATCGTTGGATTTTTAATATCCTGCAGCTGTGAGATTTTAACACGCAAATCCCGGCTCCGAAACGCGCGCACTAACGTTTTAGCCAGCGGGGAGTACTAACAACATTCACTACAGATATTTACTCACTCGTTTTATGGTTTTTATATTATTTTATAAAATCGAATCCAATTCAAATTATTTTAAGCTTTGATTGAATTCATCGGTGGATAAATAATTAACGTAACTTACTATATAGCGTAGTTTGTTATTAAAATTCCCGGTAGACAGATCTGTCGGAATTCGCGCAATCGGGACTGGGCGTCCCTGAGCGTGAATTTGGAGGGCAATTTATTCGGCAGTCGCTGTGGAAACCACTTTGCCAAAGTAAGATGGGAATCGTAAAAGCAGATAACCCACGTAATAGGAATCTCGGGCGAGCCAAGATTGTGTGCCGTATAAAAACGACTTACCGCAGATACGCGACCGTTCCGGGACGTCAATTATAATGGAAAACTAAAGTCTTTTGAAGCAGTATGCATTTAAATATCATACAAACTGACAGGTAAATATTAGAAGAGCTTTTAAACTTACAACCGTCGAACTCTGATATCGTATAGTGACAACGTTCGAAAGATTGTATCAGCCGCTATCTTCTGAAATCAAAATCACTTTTTATCTTTGATTGATTTTCTTCTCATATGTTTTTACATTACAATCTCCTTTATTTATTCTATGCTGTGAAAACCTTGGATGAATAATTTGTAACGCTTGCAACAAAATAATATAAATCTAAGCGACTTTCCAAAACACCAAAGACTTCCCGGATTGAAGAATTAACAAGTCAAGTTAAGACTCTTGATGCATACGCAATATGTGACCGAGTCAGCTACAGTGTCACAGCTTCGCTTTATCGATAATATCTGGCTGTGAGGTCCGTTCTCTTATCTCAAGAGTATCTCACAGTATATGCCATTCCGATAGATTGCCTACCATGCAAATTGATTTCAACCAATCGCTAATTCGATTACGCATACAGTGTTTTGGTATGAAACTCGATGACTTAACAACAACAAGTGCTAGCCAATCGACTACCAAAGCAACAAAAAAAGTTTTAAAATGATTAATTATTACTTAATTACTTATTAAATTCAGGAAAATGTTTTCGGTTGTCAAATATTACAGGCGATTTAAAGTCATCTTTCTTTGAATGAAAAACATATTATCATCTTCTGAATGGTGATGAAAAAAGACTTAATACACAATAGATGAAAATCGATATTTTTATGCTGTGAATAAAAGCTTAAACGACTACTGTCATTTATGGATGTGTCCAAGAAGTGTAAAGGATGGAGAATTATCAATGCGAAAAGAAAATAAAATACGATTGAAATAATCAGCAGCTTTCAGTGTCTAATAAAAAAGATAGCGTACAAAGGCTTGAAAATGACCCATTACAGAGAAGTCAATCGCTCGAGGATTACAAAAGTCACTTTGTGAAAGCGGTCTTAATATTAAAACTGATATAGGATACGAATGGCATAAATATGTTCGGTAGGTTATTTTTTGAGCTTCGCAAAATTCCCACGAAAAAACAATAAGTTGAAAAACGTGAAGTTTCAATAATTTAAAAAGCTTACCATACTAAAAACTCCTATATATTAGATCTAATATAAATTCATTTTTAAAAAAAACTTTCAGATACTTACTTCCTTTCAATTTTTCACGATTCACTTTGCATATTTTTTGTAAACTTTAGCATAACATAAGTTTTGAAATTTTTAGCATATAAGCTATATTGTGAAAATGTATCGTGAAGAATTACTTATGTTCACTAGGATTGGAAAGTTCATCACTCAATTGAATAGTACCGTATTTTTAATGGAATCTAATTTGAAGCCGTGTTCTACGGTGACGAACGTATACACGGCTATTGAGGTGGTAAAATAGGCAGCAAATTATATGTGGATTAAATTATAAATGGATTAAATTTTAAGCCACATTATTAGAAGAATATCGATAAAAAACCAAACCCGTTAATGAGATTATTAAATTAATTGAGGATAAAAAACACGAAAAGAATCTTAGAATAAAGGCGCGTAGTCCCAGTGTGCCTGATTAACCAAAGCTTTAAGCGCGATCCCGCTAGCGCATGACGCTTCGGGGGATAACAAAGCCTCAATTTCAGCACAGGTTTCGCCAGCGGAAAAACTCCGAGGAAAACATCTCGCTAGCTTTCCTTTCCATTTTCTCTCGGAAAAACAATATAACTTTGATCTCCCACGGGAGCAATTAAGTCGAGTAAGAACGTCCGGGCGAGGAAGAATAGTGAACAATAAGGGGGATGAATGAAATAGCAAGTCGGATTTCTCAGGTAACTAACTACCTGGCGTCTTTGTACAGTTTGAGGGTTGGCGTAGATATTATCATGTAATTAAGTTTTGCAGTGTTTAAGCGCGGGAAGAAAGGACTGTGCATTTGGGACGTTTAGACAACCATAACATTAAGTGGTTTATTTATCCACGTGACCTTAGTTGTACTAGGAGACTACTTTTTTTAAATTTAATTAATATTGCATGTTATTCAATATTTGTACCATTGTTTTCACTATAACTAAACCTCTAAAAACTATGACTATTAGATTTTAATATTATATTTAAGTTCAAATCGCAAATCCATTTTGAAAGCCATTCGACACAGTAAACGAAAAAGTATACTCCAGGATATGATCAATTTTAAATTAATTTATCATTAATCTCCTATACGTCAGATATCTCAGATGAAAAATCAGAATCATATAAACTATGTACAAAATTGGTATCGCTATGATATTGCAAAGTTTACTAATATGAACAAATCCACGAAAAATAAGTAGATGAAGTCTTTAATGTGTATTTATTCAATTCGACCTTACACAGGCTTTTAAATGCAACAGACATGGACATACCAGAATATTTAATTAAATAATTAATGTGGAAGTATTTTAATAAAACTATGTATTATTATAAACTTTTGCGAATTTTATAAACCGTTTTTATTATATTATAGTACTACGACTGTATAAAATAAATTACCGAATTTTGTCTTCGTGATAAAAATTTGCATATTATAAGGGATGATTTGTTCTAAATAAAATAGTTGGGTATTTTATTACTACCCTATTTAAGTGACGGTACGTTAATTATTGAATAAAAAACATGGCCGTATCATTGCACGTACATAGAAACTACGCCGATTATCAGCCAGACGAAAGCTTCCGATCCCAGAGCTTTTTCGCTTTAAGTACACGATAATACATTATTAAGTGCGGTAGTAGAAGGTTCGTTTTTCGGTTAATTAATTTGTCTTGCACGGGTTGAACATTGAAAAGATCACACACAAAAGAGCTTCAAGAACGATTAAAGATAAATTCAACGTGCAATAAAATCTTAATAGAGCGAATTGTTAATTCTGATAAGAGGTAGAAAAAATATATAAAATGTTTCATTATATTATCTCTATGTCTAAATTACGATAGGAAAGAAAAAAATACTGTCATATCAGTATGACCTACAACGTAACTACATAACAAAAATCACCAAAAAGATGCAAAATAGATAAGTAACTGCGTAACAAGTTGATTGACTGATCACATACAATTTTGTGGAAGTAAACAGGTTTTTAGATTATTTAACAGATTTATGTTTATAGGAATAGTGACATAAAATATAATTTTGGAAATCAGACAGCAAGAGTACGAGAGAAAACTTTCATGAATCAGTGAACTGAAAGGGATTTAATTAATTTTAATCCAAAGTAGTAAGCACATAGTATGATTTAGTGGAAAGTATTAATCGTAATGGAATTTAATACCGTGAGAAGCAGGAAACTTTCCAGTCTGCTTCAAGTTGCATAGCAAAGCTTTCTCAAGAGAGTACACAAATAAGAAAGCACCTGCTTTAAAAGTTGTCAACACACATAAACGTGTGTTTACTTTGTATTCAAAATTCCGCAGCGAGAACTTGTCTATACTGTGGATCGTATTACTTCAACATGTTTCGAGATGGAAGAGCCACGATAAAAATATAACCACGATTTTAATGATACACGATAATTTGATATTTTAAATGAATTACTTATCAATAAACCATTACATGATATAAATTAAGAGATGTGACTTTGGTTCTAGTGAATTAGAGCCAGTATCTCCAGTAGGTGAATGTTTTAAGACAAAAATAACATTTAATTTAGAATGATAAACTTATATTTACAATATTCGCAGACGACTCAAATCATATTGTATTCTTATTAGTATGTATGTGAAAAATAAAAGAAAAAAAGAGGCAGTGGAAGTCACGGGGTTAAATGTCTTATTTGGTTGCACAGTGGAGTTAATGATTGCTTGACGATTAAGTCACGTAAAAATTGGCACGTCTTTACATAATAGAGATCTGTGTGCTCTGTATTCGGAGGGTAATACGTTAAATATTATAAATTAAATAACAAATATATTATACAAGTGAATTTGCATCTTGATAGCTAATTTGGTGTGAAAGTATACGCCGAATGACATGAATTAATGCTACTATAATTATTTGTAAACGGATGACTGTTTGAGGATGTAAGTTGATCATCAAGTACAGGCAATAAAATAGATTTAAATTTGTCAGTATATATATTTATATATATGTTATTTTTTTGCGTATAGACTTAAACATGTCCAATAGATAAAACCCGGGTCGGCTTAAGCTAAATGGAAATTAACAAATGTAAGTAGTTTTAATTAATATTTTCGACTGATGGTGCTTGATGGAAATTGATTTTAAATT
>JAGVSQ010009130.1:0-13211 GCA_022683975.1 Rhyacophila evoluta | reverse complement strand
TATGTATAAATTTAAAATGTGTTAATAAAATATGTATCCAAACATTTTCACCTTTTATTTCTTTTGTTATATTATTTAAACAAATCGAAGGCATCAGTCAGGCTTATTAGTTATTTTGCATTTTGATGTTGGTATGCATGGATGATTTGCACTATAAACAGAAACCGACATTTTATCTTTAACATGCTTTCGGGTTGGTAAAAAAGGTTGTCTCATACATTGAGTTCAGTTACCTTCAATGTCACTCTAGAGCTATTTTTTATTCATATAATTAGGACGCAACAGGTCTGTTTAACAAAGAAAAATAGTAAGCAACAAAACTCTGTAATAAATTAATTAATTAACCTTCAGGGAATCTAAATCTTGAACAATTATTAATAGTCACAATATTTTACAATAAACTAAAGCCAAACTAGCATATTTAGTCAGTCACACCAAAGTTTAGTAGTATTAAATATTTTTATTTGGATATTTAACGATTCGATCTCTTGATGGTTACACATCTTCAATCTTGATTCGTCAATATTTGATTAATAGAAGATATTTATATGCGTAATAATTGTAATAATGATACGGCTGTGAAACTGCATTGAGGAAAGCATTTGGAATATTGTAGTGAAGACATCATTTCTTATAAAAAGCACGCTCTTATGGTACACGAAAATAAATAAACGTGTAAGCCAATTCACGGAAGGAATTTAAAAAAATTAATATTCATGTAAAACTATTATTTTTTACTATTAATTTTTATATTCATCGATGAGAGTTTATTTATAATCATTTTTTCTAATGGTTATCATTAACATTGTAGCTTAAAATTTCTCACACGTAATTACTATAATCGGTTTTTATGTATTTAAAAAAAACATATATTTGTAACTTACGCTTATCGTTTAAATGTTTATTGCAATTTTGGATTATAAAATCTGCGTACAGATGCATTTTTATGGGGCCATTATCTTGTATGACTAGATTGAGCATTAATATTGAATTAAACAACTTGCAAATTTAATTTATAAAGCACATATTTTTTTATTAACTGAATTTGAAATGACAATATTTTTTAGTTATTCGAGCTCGATAATTTACTAATTAATTATGAATAATTAGAATTCTACTGTACTTTTCCACATCGATTGATTTGATTTAAAATTTTACCTCTACATTTTGAGAATCGCTATTTGTTATCAGTGTTTGCATTTTTGTTTATTGATTTGCCAAATATGGCGAAGTGATACTCAAATACAAATAAATACTATTTGCTTAAAGTATTGCGATATAAGAAAAAACAATCACCTGGTTTGAAAATGCATTAATGTTTCAGTGAGTTTAAAGAGCATAGCGAAAAGGTGCAGGATATTGGACCGCCCAGCAACAGATTTTAAACCAGCTGTTAAATGTAAGAAATAATATAAGTATAGCATTTACTAATAAAAACTTACGTAATATTGAAACAGATTTAACCGAGATTTTTAAAGTCACGGTCATAAACCTTAATAACACTAACGAACCGATCGACAAGATTTATTCTGTTCGGATCATTTTCCACCGTATTAATGTTATCAAATTAAGCAGTATCGAGTTGATCGACGCTATATTATTTTATTTATACTATGAAGATCATTGCAATTGATCTTCATAGAGTATACCGTGGAGTAACTGACTTTTAGTAAGAACTATATTATACCCTTTACTTTATAACGCCCTGTTATAATAATTACTTTGTACCATAGGTTCCTAATATTTTTTGGTCAACCACCCCCTTTCGAGAAAAAAATACTCACGTATTGTTATTTTATGATATATTTTGTGCCATTTAAGGTTTCTCGTGTTTTTTTAGCTCGCGTAATGTACACTATTAGGATTATTAATTTCTTCTGTAAAGAAGCCACCGATCTTTAGACCGCCTGAACGTCTCCCCAAATGCTTCTGAAACCACTATCACCTCCCTGGAAGGCTTAAGCGATCACTGAGGGCGGTACTGCCCACTTTGGGAACTTATACTATGTATCATAATATTGATAATACATATATATTATAAATTTTAAGGTATTTTATACACAGAAACCTTTATTATAAGATTTACATTTACTGAAATCAACTGAATTTAATATCTACGTGTCCAACAAATCAAGAAATCACACTATCTTTTTGATAATAATCACTGTGATCGTACTTTTGATCGGTGATATAAAGCAAAATTATATATTTACTGAAATATTGTACAAAAATTTATTTTAGTTCTCGTATTTTTACGTTTCAATTTGCTGAAAGTATAGTATCAATCAATTGATGCTCAAAACCTTTTAAGTTAACTATTTAGATACCGAGTCTTTGTAGATCAGCATACATGAATGCCACAATTCTACATTGATGTATGATAACAGAAGAGAAGCCCATGAAAAAAAGTTACAATTTACACCAACGTAACAAATACTGATATATATTATAGTTTCGTTAAGTAAATGGTTATTTAACGCAATTTATTTTTCTGAAACTATTAAAAGACTGATAGTTTAAACAAAACTTTATTTGTTTATATGATAACTCATTACGAGTTCTTTTGCTTAAACTACATGTGTATTATTTTAAAGTTATATCGTCTTGGTATTAAAACCAACCTTAAGGCGGTTTATCACTGGCACAGAGCATACAAATAGAACGCCGTTCGAAATTAAGGCTACACTTCAGTGAAAGGTTATGTTAGACAATAAATGTCTATTAATAACCAATTATCGTGCCATGCCTGTCTCGCCATGTTTTAGACTTCTTAAAATTAGTACCAGCAAAAAAAACAGTGATAATTATTTTTGCGCCTATGATAGCAGCATGAACAGGAAGTATGTTTTATTTATTGTATTTCGCGGAGTATTTAATTTCATTAATTTGTATTTTATATCAGAGAGCTTTAACTTCAGTTTAGAATGTAAATTAATAAATATTAACGTTAATCTATCGAATTTTGGGAATAGTGCTAATGAGTACGTTGGAAAGTGTATCACATAATAAGCATAAAACAAACCGAGTACAATATTTGTGTATCAGGCCCACAATATGTGCCTCCAGTAATATTACAATTAAGTTTTAAAAATGCAATAATTTACTTTATAATAATAATTTTATTGCAAAATGAGATAGTTTCATTTAATATTAGAATATAATTCCTCCTTCTTTACGTAAACATTTGTCTTCCTAAATTTAAATAGCATCCTTATATGCATAATAATTTGGTCAGTTATATATACTATATTAGACTGACAATGAATAGTAAGCATTAACCTATCGATACTAGATAATATACACATACTTTAATAGTTAATACTAGTGCCGCAAAATTTACGAAATGAGCAGCATTAATAAGATAAAATTAAAGAAATATTTAATTGAGAACGTTTTAATATTATTATCTCACTGGATTGTCACTTTCGTGCCCAATTTTGGTAATTTTATGAGCTTTCTGTACTAAAAATCGCAGGTTTAAGTCTCCATAAAAAATGAACGCGGAACATAAATGTATGTACCAAACAGCTTGAACGGTTAGTCGATAACCAAGAATTTGAGTGATAAATATAAGACTTTACATAGTGGATATCTATATGATATATTCATTTCAAATTTTGGGTGGATACATTTAAAATATTTATAAAAATGCTATGATTAAACCAATACTAGCATAAAAAGTTTAATTGCAATCTTTTCCATTTATGTCTGATCAAATAAAAAGGCATATCATTCACCTTGCAAATATTGATACTTTAAAACAAATATGAAACATGTATTGTATAATTATGTATCGCCATTCAAATAATTAATAGTGGGGTACTTATTGCCATGAAACTAGTTCAAATATATTATACTCTATTTACAAGATTTGATAAGATGTATAATTTATTTTAGACTGTAACACACTATTAAATTTTATATACTGTATATATTATGTTCACAGCCACCTTGTTCTAAAAACGCACTATTATCAAACACGCACGTCATGCCATAATTTTAAATGCTTAATATTAAATAAAAAAAAGGCTTTATTGTAAAGCTGTATCATTTCATATCCGTTTATTTTCTATTGTGCTAAACCGGTTAGATAAAACCAAGTTTGAGAAAAAATAAATTCTTCACTTGTCTTGGTTTGATTAAAATGATACATTGATTAGTTGAAAGCTTGATCTTTGTTATTTTATTTAATTATATATTGCTTTATTAAACGCTTTATATTGACGTAACACAGATAGATAAATTAAAAATTTAATGAAATAAAAAATAGTTAATCAGAATTTAATATCGAGGATTGAATGCTATAACGTTGTGTCTCATTTTGATAATTGCCGAATTTTAGTTATTTTACATAATTTTCATTGCGAAATTGTATTTTTTTAAATTGATTAAAATGAATTTTAATGCAATTAATATTGGCTGGGAGATGATCACATGCACTTTAATGACAGATGTTATCATACCTGCGAAGAATTGAAAAATAAGATTTAAGATTTGATCCATATTCCATTGAATGAATGGCTAGTAGGAAATTCTCGTGGAATTAAATCTCAGTCATAGTTTCATAGTCAAGATTAGTTTTAAGGTTTTGGAATTTTGTGCAGTCGATTTTTTGAGTGGACATCAAATGGAAATGGTAAAAAAATTCAAATCCGTTCAATATAAAAGTGTCTAGTTTTGACGGTTTTGCATTTTATAATCGATATCAAGACTCGTTTCTTAGATCTTGCACGAAACATGACTACTTCTAGAAGACTAAGATGTCATGTTTGTTTTAAGTTTTACGTTGTATTTTTAGGAGTGTTTTGTGACATATATGACTATGTAGCTGCTCATTTTAGCATGCTAATTTTTAACAATTGTACCTACGATTTCGTTAATATGTCAAAGGTCAGTGATATATTGATGAGTTCTATTCGGAACTCGTTTAATCGATTAAAATCATGAACGTCATTTCTATGCAGATTTTACGACGAACCGTTATTGTCTAGTAAGAAAAAGTGGTTTTTGGAGGATGAAACTGAAACATAAAATACCCTGTCTAATTTTTATCATACTATTAATGTTTCAAGAAACTAGTTGTGTCAATTTAAAGCTGCCTCATAATTCATATTTATCCCAAGAAATTCAATATCTTTATATGCCCGCCTACACAAATAAATTATGTATAATATTTAGGAATACAAATTAAAAAAACGCAAATCAGGCTGTATTTAGCATGTTAAATGGTTATCTGAATTTATTGAATCTATTTAAATGTGTATAGCAGTGTCAAACTTCTTACGTTACAGGTAAGTTTCTATTTGGAGAGATTGCATATATTTATTCGATCCGGAATAGTCCAGCAAGTTTTACAAACACTTTTTGGTCGTAGTAAATACGGACGTGTTAATAAATAATCGATTATATGTTGAATTTAAAATTTTAGTCAAAGATTCTAAAAAACTTCTGTTCCTAAAATTTCTGAAGCCTACTAAATTTGTTTATAAAATTAAATAAGTTGTATTTGTTAAAATGATATATTTTTTTATAAAATATGACGTGGTTTTCTACGAAGCATAGTTTATATACACTATGCTTCCTCGGTAACTTAACTGCTTACACAAACTGAAGACAAAAATATATTTTCTCAATAGATTCAGCATTAAATTTTAAATTAAATTCATTAAATGTTTTAGTATTTATTGCATACGTTTTATTTAATATATGTAATACGGCATAAGGTTCGTTTAAACACTTCAGTTTTTCAAAAGTCCAAGCTTAAATATTTTTCTTTCTTAAATATTTTTATCTTCATTAAATCTTGAGAATATTTTAATAGGTGAAAACATAGGATGGACAAATTTATCAAAAGTTATCCAAAATCATTTTTAAAATTATATTTATTTCAAAGTAATATTGAATTGTACAACTTTTTAGATTGTTATTCCACTATCAAAATTTAAATTTTATCTTAAATTTTATCTTAAATTTTATCTTAAATTTTATCAAAGACATTAAAAATAATACTTTTAAAGAAACATTTTAATCAAACTATAATGTGCTAAGTACACTACAAATATACTACTAATGGTTTTCAGTTTATCATTAGGATATTATTATTATTATGAAATTATTTCTTAACCCATTTATTGAAGCGTTTCATCCATATATTGTATAAATGTAATCTTCAGATGCGATAGTATAACCGCTGTAGTGAATTCTTGTGTGATAGTTTCAGGAAACTGTCGTAAAATTATGGCAAGGCTGGAAAAGTCCACTTAGGGAAATGCACGTGGCTGCCAGGTCGAGTCAGTGGGCAGTTTGACGGGCCGGTGAGTGAGCGAGCAGTATGTGCGGATGGCGGTGATCACTTGGTTCATTAACCTAGTCACAAATAGCGCAACTTGCGACGGCTACCCGCGATGGATGGACGAACGCAAATTAGTCACATTGGCGTCGCTGCGACACATCGGACCCCTGTTGACAATGATTAATCAACCCTTTTATATAACCAGTAAATTGTTGATCTATAATCATCATTTCGGTTAATGGTCTACAATAAAAGACATATCAGTAATTTGATGATCTTTAATAATCCACATGATATCGACGTCTCAACGGCCAAGTGAATAAATGGCTACACGAACAATGCGCTCAGGAAGTCTAATTTTAGCTGATAATAACTTCATAATACCATCTTGTTGCGCAATGTTATATGCATGGTCTGTGTTAATTTGACATCGAAAAAACTTCCCAAGAAAATTTGACAATTTTATTCGGATCTGAGATCTACACGGAAAAATAAATAACTCTGTTATTTTGTATTTAGATCTATTAAAAATATGTTTTTCGTAAGCAACTCTAAGAATAAATTGTTTAAATGTGTGTTTCATATAAAAATTATCACAAAAACAAAATAACCAATTTTTACACTTTCTTGTAAATGTTCAAAAATGGACATAACAAATTTGCTCTTGCTATCGATATGATAAATACGAGTATACATATTAAAAAAGCGCATAAAACAATTTAGCATCGATATAACTAATCATACAGAAATATTAAGGCATTTCGAACTAAATTTTCGTAATTATATTGATCACATTATATAAGTGAAATTCCTGTTTATCCGGTTTTATTAACTTGCACGTTAGTTTTTTTACTTTAAATATATGTGTTATTTAAAATAAAACATAAAGATCTACTAAAATTACGTATTAATTACTATCATACAATATTTATATGTGATATATGCGCATTTGTCTCGTGCTTCGTTGTCTTGTGTGTGATTGTCATGTGCGCATTTATCTAGTTACTCGCGTTTTTATATATCGCTCATAATGGAAGATTTAATATTAGAGTATCGTGGCTGCTTTCTAGATGCTTGACTGATGGGCAATCCTCGTGAAGATATTCAATATTTACACACAGGTGATCTTCTTGAATCTAATTTCTGTTAACAGTGAGTTAATTTTATTGTCGATCTCACGTTTTTAAACACTATTAGAGTAATATTGATTCAATAAATACGTAAAAATACTGTTTTTTTTTACCGCGAGACCGTTCATATAAGATTTTTCTCATCCATATTTTATAATTTAATGCTTATGAATTTCTACGCTTTTTCTCTTTTTATTTATTTTTTTGTGTTTACGTGAGTTTACGAACTCTAATAGATCTGCCGCTATCACCTAGATTACCCAGCAAGCAACTATACACCGAAGCAATCATTTCTAGTTATAATTAATTATACTTATTCAACTTCTTACCACGGAGTTTATAAAAAGGAGATAAAAAAAAATAGATGATGTGCCCATAGTGCACGCCACTGTTAATCGACTATAGAGGGCTTACCGCGAACATTATTATGACTCCAATTGCGAATGATTGTTTTGAAGTTATAAGTTCGCAAGCATCCAGAAGTTACAATTTGTTCCTGTCACCGTAACCGTTTTGTTTTCTAATAATAATAAAACACTTCTGTATACTCCTGTACAAATATTATGATGAAGCGGTTAATGTAACTAAAAATGCTTTTGGAATGTTCATACTACATTTTTAAGAACCCGATAAAAGGAAATTGTTATATCAATTTTATAATTCAAACAATATATATTCGTGAAGAATATTTATAATGATCGTAAATATACGTTACAGTTTTGAGTTTGCTGTGTTGATTGTTATATTGGCGTTGGTTATAATATAGAAATCCTATAATCATGATAAGTATGGCCTTAAACTAGAGCCCGCGGACTGAATCCGGCTGAAACACTAACTTATCGATAATAGTAATCAAATTAGAAAATCACACAATATTAACCGATGACCGCTTGATAGATTTTTCGTTTTTTTTTTGTTTAACTGCAGGCGTAATATGAAAACAAATAAGACATTAATAAAACAGATTTAAATAAACAATTTTCATACATAATCGTGCTTTTTTTCGTTTATTTATGGGTATTACGATGCGTATTTATGTTTTTATGTGCCATTATCCTTCATTTCATGTTTCTTATTTGAACCGAATGCACCAACCGTTTTTCAAGATGCTGTAATCCAACTTAAAAAGATTACCCGTAGCTAAAAACCTCTGAAAGCATTCAAAGTGCGTGTTATAGTTTAATTACTGCTGCATGAAATTTAACGCACTAAAAAAATGCTCAAGCTATTCCTGAATCTCAGAATTTTATATGAAATCAAACCATTTCTCAAGAAAAATAATGCGAGTTACGTGCGCCTTTATTCAGCATTAAAATGCTTCAAGCCAATTGCACTGATTTCAATCGTTTATTTGAACCGTTTAATATATTCGAAAAAAAAACGTTACATTTAATAAATTATGATACAAATTATTATTGATACATCGCGTGGTTATATTTATATATTGCAATATAACTTTTTATTCAATATGGTCTTTAACAAAAGTTTGGTGTGCTCTCCTATAAAGCAATTAACATCAAACGTGAAGATATCTATGGTAAAATGAAAGTCATATGTATTTAGAAGTAAAACAATATTGTCACGAATAAGTATTGTAAAGGAATCATATTTGGACACATAAGAATTTATTCGTTGTAAACTTGATGTACGTAACAAGCTCAGTTGACTGCAGCTATTATGACACGATTACAGATAAAACGCGTTAAAACAGCCATAGAAATATCGTATTTATTACATATAGTTACTACACATAAAAAATCACGTAGGTACGAAGTTTAGCCTTGCAATATCACAGTTTGGTCTACGAGCAAATGCTAGCGTAGACCTTACCTAATAAAAAATCATATCGCGGTTTACTTAATGGGTTATTCGGGGATTAGTGCGAATTCGGATCGTACAAAGATAATGATAATGCGGTTTATATCTTCATATGCAACGTGCGGTAACTACGAAAGATCTATTGTTTCATTTCACGGCTGTAATATAAGTTCGCAAATCAAAAAAATAAGCGCATTGTGTAGTTAGTTACTTCTGTGTAACGTTCGTGTTTGGCCATAAAGAAATAATTCGTAAAATGTACAAAAATATTGTTAAGTGTATTTCAGACAGAAAATTTATTTGTTTTTTTCATATTAATATGACTTAAATATAGAAACTATATACGAGTATAAAGCAGTGTTTACCGTGAATTTTATAGCGCAAAGTGATAAAGCTCTGATGGTGAGATTTTGTTATAGTTTTTGATTGTTAAATTTTATTGTTCTACAATCAATTATATTGTATTGTTTTATTCATAACACTAAATATATATTGATAGATAAATTGGTGTTATAAGTTCTTATTTTAAATATTTTTCTTAAATATATTATTAGGTTTTATATAATTATTGAATTAAAATTAAATACCGGGTTTATACATAGAATTGAAGTCAGTTTTAATCGTTTTCAGATACTTTCCACATATAAAACCCGGTTATTTAATAATAAAATACTTTGGAATGAAATACAAATGTCAAAAAAACACAATATTGATGCTCAACGGGTTGAGTTGTTGATTAAAGACTAATCCTTGTGAAAAAAATCTCTAAAAATACAATTTCGCCTGTGAAATATGATCTGCATGCCTGAGAGGGGACATGCTTAATTAAAAAAAAATACATGTGCCAATTGCAATATGTCATCAATCATGATTACGATAGTAGATTTATATTATGATATTTATCAAATTGTGACCCTAATAAATATTATATATCAAATTTTGATAAGTGAAAACGTAACATCTATTTTCTTATCTTATCAACTATGCAACAATATAACATACATCAATTGAAAATTTGACAATTTAATCTTTGTATGCATAAATCATTTTTTACCTTAACCTAAATAAATAAAAATAATTTATTAATTGATTAAAAAATCAAGTACACATATTCGTTTGCATCGTTGGTTCCATTAAATAAATGTTTTTATTAAGTGTGTTTAATATACTTTTTTTGTAATTGATATAATACGTACGCTCAAACTGGTTGATAATTTGGTTTTATAAAATACAATATAAAATATTCCGAAAGAAAAATAAAGTTTTTGACTGTAAGATACTGAATTGTTAATTAGCTCATAGTATGCTTTTATAAACTTTGAGCTTTCATTAAGTTGTAAGTTATTAATTTAATTTTTTTAGTATCAGAAATTAATTAAAAGATATTCTGTCTAATGTTCCTTTATTATTGTGTATTGATATTAGTAATAGATTTTTAAATAACGTAGATAATTTGAAAAATAAATAGACATAATACGATATTTGTGATAATTTAACATAATTATAATATCAATAAACAAATACTTACCAACATTTTAGTTTAATTATTGCTTTTAAATAAACATGGAGTCCATTTCAGTATCCTTCTCAAGAATTTGGACGTGCACCAGAGTTTCCGTATTTCCTATTCCAATAAAATAATTACAATATTCTGTCATTGTAAAAACATCCTCGTTTGTTGTCAGATGCTGCACATTTTCAAATATATTATCCCGTAGAAGGCAAGTCAGCATGGCCAACCAATCCAACAGATTGCGAATCGATCCAAGAAGCTCTTTTTCTCTTAACCGAAATATAAAAGCACCGTATGAAACAATAAGGAAGCATAACTTTTGTAGCTAGCTACAGACCGTTGAATTTTCTAGTTTATTAACTGCTTTCTTACTAATCCATTGACATCTTTCAACATATTTTCGAATATTGATAACTAAATTATTATGACAATTGAAAAGACTGATTTTCAATTTTGAAAGAAAATGAAAAAAACAGTTGAAGTTTGGATTAGTTGTATTAATTATGGATAGAGAGTGGCGCGACGTCTTGACAGAATGTTACGGTCTGTTAATGTCAGAAGATGCAATCGCGATGCCAAGATACTGAAGTGTTTATCATTATTTATTGGTCGGATAGTCTATACTCTACACTTGTCATAGATCACTGAATATTCCTCTCGATTGTTTTCGTTTTATAACATTAAGTTTGTTGAATTCGTAAATCAGCTTCCTGAAAATTTTCACCCGCTGGAATAATGGAATCTTAATGTTTAGTCCTCATGGATGAGTGGTTAGTGTACGCATTTTGGAGCCGAAGATTTCGGGCTTAAATCTCAAGACTCTGCAGGATTAAAAAAATCAAATATTTAAAACTGGATAAGTAGTTAGTTTGACATACAAATATGTCAAAAATAAGTCTGCGATGTGCAAAATCATATTCTCCATTGATGGAGCGGATATGATGAAAGAAGAAAACAGTATTTTTCCGTCATATATATTTTTTTTCTATTTTGGTGCACTCTAACGTGCTATAGACTTCAGTTTACTCTAGTGCTGAATTCTATTATACTCTCTACTTTCGTCATCTTTGATAGATTTCTTCCAATTACTTATTACAAGTCATAAACAATTTAAATATCCTGCAAACCACATCAAATGAATCGACTTTATTTTGAAATTACGAAATTTTCATTGATATCAATTTTATTTTAAATTATATTTTAATTTGAAATGTTTAAAACCCATCACTGATGCTAATGGTAATATAAAAATCAAAAACCAAGAAATACATACCTGTAAACAAGATATGTTGTTACTGCACGTGATAGTCAATAAATACATATGTCTATTTACTATTAGTGTAACCTACGTATCGGTTTTGGAGAATCTTGCATATGAAACAGCTAAGTTCAAAGACATTTGCAATTTTTTGTGCACGCTATGCCCTAACAAAGCGATGCAGTGAATGCATTTCAACAATACCTACGGACATTTTTTGTTTTCATAATACTCGCTACAAAGTCCTGAGCGCTCGCAAAAAGTACTAAAAATATACTTGCATATAATTATTATCATTAGATGTCATAAAAATCTGAATGTGTGTTTAAAATTTTTCCTTAATATTCCTCACTATTAATTAGAGTAATTATACAAAAGTTTTCAAATAAAATAATTATATCAAACGTAGAAAAGAAAATGGATGTAACCCTCAGTTTTTTTGAAACCGCTTTTTTTCGATAACCACAATGTATACAACTAGGTAAATTTTATATCGAAAGCATGTAAGCATGTAAAATGCCGAAATATAATCTAAATTATGGTTTGAAAAAGGGAGGGTATATGAAATTTTGTCTTCGCGGTTAGCGTAGTTGGTAGCGTGCGCGCCTAGCAATCCGGGGAATGTGGGCTCGATTCCCCATCTGTCGGATTTTAAAATCTGAAAATGCAGGACTGGATGCCTATTGGGTTGAGTAATTGTCTGACAAACGATTCTCGCAAAAAATAATCTGTCAAAACCGTCTTCACATTGCGGAAATCCATATGCTCCACTTTGGGAGCGAACATGGTATAAAAAAAAAAATATGAAATTTACGACCTCCAAAAATGACTTCATCACATCAATTTTACTAGTTTTTTAAACAACTTATTAAATTAATATCAGATTGGGTAAATAGTACACCAGTTTTAGTCTTCGTGCATTTAAATATTTTGTTTATTTAACATTTTGACTTTGGTCTAAAATCATCAAATATACATTTTTTACTCTTCCTATAAGAATTTTTCTGTGTGGGTTGCATTCTTTTTCCTTTCCACAGTCGACATATATATCTTCCATTTCATTACTATAAAATACACTCACTATTCATCTGAAAAAATATTGATGTAGAATGAATCTAAATATCAAGTATTCTTCACATATTTGCTTAGTAGTATGTTATATGTTCGCTCACCGCCCACATATAATGTAGCCTGAAGATG
>JAGVSQ010009128.1:2041-13846 GCA_022683975.1 Rhyacophila evoluta | reverse complement strand
ACCGGTACGTTTGCGGTTTCAATTATTAACCACATATTATCAAACTACAATAAATAAGTATGCATTATTTATAACGGAAATTGTTCAAAATTACTGAAAAACTGTAAATAGAGATTAATGTTTGATGGTGAAAATTCGGTAATTATCTGTCGCAATAATATATAAAATCGCAGCAAATTCTAGAAATATATAATATCACTGTAAAAACAAAAGAAATAATTTTTGACAACACGTATAAAAAATATGTGACGAATATAAAATAAACACTCTCGTGACGAGACAAACTCGAAATAGTCGGAGTTATACTAGATAGTAAAACAAATAAGCAGAAAAGAAAACGGAAGGTAGTGAAACAGTTTTACTAATTAGATAAAGTGAGATTGCATCATTCAGATGATCGGTTAGCGACCATTCCTAGTAAGAATAAAGAGGGGAGGGGGTTCAATTACGAATACCTTACCATCCAGATAAACTTATTGGTCAAATACGTTTATTTTAACCAGCTAACGAGAACGACCCGTTGTTGTACTATAGGTAGAAAGTGACAACCTGTGAATACACTGACGGTTAAGTTGAGTAAAATTTCGTGATGTGATGAAATGTATATCAAAACTTAAAAACAATATCACGTTCTTTGCCATATGTACAAATAGAGGTAATCTAATTGATACTAGACATGCAGATGATAATACAAAAGTATTTATCTGGGGAGCGAATCCAAGTGTCGAAAACAGGGCACGCGATCTGGGACGATAGATGGGCGGGAACGTGATCGTGACCTATTTCGGGAAGGGTGCACACAACCCCACTCCCTTCAAAATATTATTATTGCTATGACCTTGACCCATAATTCCGATTTAATTCGCGCACTTTTAAGCAATTGATTGCCTTCTTTCCGTACATTTTTAGAATAATGTCATACTGTAAATTATATTATATTTAAATAATTCAATTCAACATTAATAGAAAATATAAATAAAAACAATGAATCTGTATATACATATAAGCAAAGTGATTCAGTCAGATTCAGCGAAGGGCAGTTAGTTTTCATATACATGAAATGAGAACTCCAATAATAAAATATTAAGATATTTATGAAATAAACCAGGCTTTTATAGACAACATGACGTCATGCATAGATTCTTTAAACAAAGAGATGAATAAAAATGCTTAAAGATATGTGCTAATATTGTAAAATCGCTGACGACTTAGTCCAAAAAGGTCATATGGGAGACGCCAGAGAACAATATTAACATCCCAACTAAGAAATCTATTTATGTATTTTTATAACAGGTACTCCATGTTTAATAAAAATAAAATGTACCAAGAGAAAAACATCTAGCAACTATGAACATAGGTGCAAAAGTTTGCATGATTAATAGATGTGTCCACGGTAGGATAGAAGTTAGTGCGCGCCCCTCGCATCTGGGCAATATACAGGTTCGATTCCCACACCTGGGATTTAAAAAAATCCTAAAATGCAGGACTGGATGCACATTGGGTTGAGCAGTTGTGTGACAACTGATTCTCGCAAAAAATAATCTTTCAGGGCATGTCTTCACATCACAAAGATCCATATGCTCCACTTTCAGAGCGCACATCTTCAAACTGTGTTGATATATATGCTCAACTTTCGGACCGGACATGAAAAAAAAATAATCAAATCCGAAAAGGATTTCAATATTGTTTGAACCTTACAAAAATTCTTAGGCACTAACGAGACGGTGCGAATATTTTCTCTGAAGTGGCCAACGCAAGTAGATACATTTGTGGAAAAAGTAATCTACCTGGGAGACGTCGTATACAAAAAAAGATTTATAAAAAAAACAATGTTCAAATCCTGTGTTATGGCGGAAACGGAAAAGCCCAGAGCATTTTTCTGAGACTTCCCTACTAGCTACTACTATTTTTATAATATTAAGTAATTAATCGACGTAAAATATATCGCTCAGTATAGAGCAATCCCATTGCTAATGGTTATTTTAAAAAAGTCAATCCAATTTGACCAGAACCAGATAGCGGTGTAAATTGTATTTATATATATAGATATGGCATGTTGCATCACCAACGTACGCAAAACTTTATTTTTTAGACAGCTCTGGGTCTCGAGCCCGCGACTCACAATTACAAATGATTTACAATCGCCCAGCGTATTTACACGCAATAGTGGATTACTCTAATCCGATCCCTATATCCGTTCCAACCAATTTCAATTTCTAGATATTTATACTTAAAAAAACCACATTACAACATTACAGTAGTTGACCGCTAATTGCGTATTTTTTGACTAGCCATTACATACTTGCATTGATAAACTATGACATGTAATGTTTTACACCTTATGTGCTCAGAGCATGTAAAACACTGGATATTTTTTATAAAAATGTAAATCAATAATCAGTCACTTTCGCTAATCTACGAGGTATGTCTTTCTCTCCTTTGAATAATAATGTATATGTAAAAAATATTACATCCAACGAGGCTTCAGTCAAGTCAAATTACAGATCAAGAAATTTTCATTCATAAATGTGCGATTTGTTGCTAAAATTTACTGGCCATCAGAGACAACGAATGAATGGTAAATTCTCTTAGTGAATAAACCATACGATTTAGAAGTGGTTCAGTTATATCGTGGGTTAATAATGATCACAATAAGGTCCCATCTCGGATTTAGTTTTAACATTCTAAACTGCTTTTTTACATCCACTCCACCAAAAATTTCAAAGCGGACCCTCGTTAGGCGATTATCGATTGTCTGCTTTGTATAACAGCAGTGCAATCAGTTTCTTTCTTCAGAATTCCTGGCCGTATTGCTGCCTTGTTTATGTTGTATCGGACCAATACCGTTAAATCGATTTTTTTTTTACAAGATACAACTACGTACAATTCACACGAGAATAATTTTTTCATTGATTTAAAAAATCTTTCAACCCATGCTTGAATACTTACGGTATGTAGTTATATGGATATTGAGCTACCTCAAATTTTATAAGAAAAACAAATGATTCAATATACCAACGGATTAGTGAAATTTTCATGAACCCCTTCAAGCTGCCCTATTCTCGATTGACTTTCGTTTCAGTATGGAATACATATAATCTTTAACGCCAGAGACGTGAAACGGCGTCACAACCCACTGTAACAATGAATGGTAACGAATTAAAAATCCGATAAGTTGATGAAGTTGCAGAGAATTTCAGTCACAAATCTGGCATCAGCCAAAGATGAATCAATAATAGCATTAAAGAAAACAACGCATTGGACATGAATGCCTCCGTACTCGAAAGAAAGAGATTCAAGAGTCACTCAAATATTGGTAAATGGGGTGACAAAATGGAAAGTTATCATAAATTGCCATAGCAAATCATCTAGCTGGCCCAGAGGTGAGATAAATTATAGGATAATTATTTAAAATCGTTCTTGCCATAGGAAAATAATTTCATCTGTGGAGTATTCGGCTTTATATAGTAGTAAGTAAATACTGCTAGACACCACGATTGCAATTTTAATAAAAAAATCAACGAGCAGGACCGAGCCCGGTAATCGCTATCTTTCTTGTTTTATAAATGTTGTCAACTCATCGGTTCAAGCATTACGTTATATTTCGAGAGAGGCATCTTGATGGGACATTTTTATGAGCCCCGATTAGATTATTTGGGTTTATTTTCGTAAAATATCAGTAAGCAAGACACTTTGAATATGTAAATAGATAAGATAGCGACGGCTTATATTTTCTTATCGTAGCCTGTAAATTTCTACAAAGTTGGAAATAAATGAAATTGCGGGGGCCACGTAGTGTTTTTTTTTTTTTGTCAACAGCGGAAAATATTATTTTTTCATTTACGTACCGCTCATTATCAATCCACGGTTTCGACTATAGCTGTACAAACACGAGTCGTTTGTTCTGTTGCTTGTTAAGTCATATTTTACTTTTTGCACGGTGATGATTCCGTTTAAAATTCGGCGGTCAACGTATATTTGTAAATCCACAATAAATCTCGTAGAAAAAGTAGTAAACACCCAAACCTATCGACTAATTACTCGTCGAAATCCCTTTCTTCCCTAACGTAAACTATTGAACGTCGAGGCATTTTTCAAATATGAACAATTTAAAAGAAATTAACGATATCGAAATACCACCCACTGAACCATAAATCTACCCGTGAGCTTACGAGGTGGAACTGGGCAAGAAATGAAAGTTTGAAAACAAAGCCGAAATGTATCTACACCTCGCTATTTAATCGATTTCCATAATTACCTACTACCTTATGCTACATTAAGGTTTACGCTTTCCTTAGCCGTCAAGCCAGACAAACCTTTTTCATGAACGATAGAACTGCAAATTATATTTATATAAGACCGCATTTGAGGATTAGAGAAACATGCTAATTGTTATTACTAATTCATTAAACCATTCAGTCGAATAGGTACAACGCATCCGCAAAACTATTCCAAAATTTGAACCAGCGCTCATCGCCACGACATAAATGATGTTTAATTCATATACTCAGTCAATTGTCGGATGTAGGCATCCCTTTTTATATGTATGCTAGTTAGTTTCGGGTAATACGCACTCCATTCATTGCAAATGTACACTTCAAGCTAAATAAGAGCTACCTATATGACAGCTCAGTCGTAACTAGATTTAAAATATTATATTTTAATTATTGTAACAGCCATATAACTGGAATAATTTCATGGGTCATTTTACACGCTTCTAGAACGCCACACCTCGTTATTTACCTGCACGAGGTCACATTTTCACAGCTTTTCGGTGGACATCGTGTTTCTGAACAAAGTGATGAATCAGGGGAAACTTCCCAAAATCGTGGTTGAAATGCACCAGCATGTGTGAAACGACTACTGTTCTAATGATACATAGTGCATGTCCATTAAGTAAAGCGGAAGAGAGCTTCCTGCTCCCAAATTGCCTACAGTTAAGATATTGTCTCCCGTTAAAACACGGTACTAGTATAAAATACATATTTTACTATTCGAATTTCTGATAATATCAACCACCATCGGTTTAAATTCGTTCAGAAAAAGGGGCAATCAACAGCACCTTGCAATAAAGCATCAATACCGCTTGAAAATGTCAGTGGCGAAAAGCCTGAAACGCAAAACAGCGGATCGACAAATAACTTTAAAATTTTCATTGAAAAAAAAAAGTTTTTAGTTTAGAATGAATGATAGATCATCATAAACGGCACTGTTTAGAAATGTATCACATGTGTATACATTATACCAACGTGCTCATGCCTGCCCTGTGTAGTCAAAAACGATAATGCGAACATCGAAATGATAATTTCTATGTCGACCCGTATTCGCATCTCTCCAAGAGTCGTATTATAATTTTAAAAGTGGACCAACAACTAAGCTATTATAATAGTAGTTTTGCCTATTGTAAAAACTGGAATATTGTTATGATGCCCCGTTGGAATCAGCGATGCAGGGCGGTAGGTTTTTTTGTGTAAAAAAAGGTAAACGTCGTATGGTAAAGAGCGGACCGTGCAACGGATACAATGACGTTTAAGTAGGTACGCCATTATTATCACAATTAACCTTTTCACTACCGAGAGTGAACGACTAGGCTGTTCAGTTTGCCGGAGCCAGCGGCGCGTTTGCACACAATACGAAATAAAAAATAGGATAAAAGTAAGTGTATGTGCCTCACAGATGTAGACAATTTACAAAAAAGGGGCAACACAATATCGTATCGTTAAAAGTGAATTGGATAATTGATTTAATATTTCTATTTTAAGTAATAACACAGTAAGGAAAGTAGTTTCGAAATGTTCATTAATGACCATAGAAATTGTGAGTTCTCATAATTTGTATTGAAGATCAATGAAAACCACACGCCCATAAATTTGTTTGATATATTTTTCTATTTTGGTCTAACGCAATCATATGTGAAGCGTGCGGACATTGCTCAGTGCTAATTAATCACATGGCCAGAATGTCATTAATTCCCATAACCCAGCGGTGCTTTAGAAGTCAGGAATCACAATGGTCTCAAGAAGATAAAGAAACTTAATCTTAATATACCATCAATCAATAATTATGCTCGTAAATACATTACTCCTACATTAGCAAAACATTATTTCGGTTTTCGAAAAAGCTCAAAAGTTAACGCATCATGATTTTCGTTTTTATACATTGTGAATAAAATTGGGTTAGGCAGTAAACAGGTTAACATAAGAGAAACCACAGTGGCGTATCGCGAAACACGGAGTGAACAATAAAATCGCTCGAGGCGTACATCCTACGAAACGTTCCATTTCGACGTAGTGTGCCTTTGGCTTTGCCTTTCCCACCCACATGCCTCCCCCCTCCCAAGAGCGCCAAAGATATCCTATGCTTTGAACTCGTCCAATATGGCGTCGTGATTGTGCTATGAACGTGCACCGTCAGATCGAAACCGAATATTTAAGTCACTGGTTCAGTTATGTAATTAAATGCTCCAGTAGAAGACACAATATAAACATTACGTAACACCAAAAAATAGTAGGGTACCAACACATAGCCGGCGACGTTTTTTGGGATATATTTTTCGTTAATTACGTTTCGGGACTATACAAATCTGCTCGTTTGCCGGCAAAACGCCGTCAAGATTTTTTTCATGTACTCAAATATACAACTATTGGGCGAATTAAAAAATCTTGTGATCACAACTCAGAATGTTTGAATCACATATATTGCAGATTGATGAAAGATATGCATCTTGATTCGGAAACCAAAGATATCGCTAGTACTTTACAAACAAACACCTACCTAGATACGCAGAACATTCAGTATTTTACGCACAATCATTAGAAATTTGATATGCTTAAATATGGCATTAATACAAAAAAAATCTGCGTCGATGTAATCAAATAGAATAGACGAAATGCAGAACGGATTTATTTCATAAAATAGCCAGTTTGTAAAAGAATTGAACATTAAAGGTGTCTACCAAATATACGAAGGCGGCTCCACGAATAAAATATCAAATACGGACGTGGTAGCAGCAAATATTTTATCGCAGGTAGTTGGGTTGGTACAAAAGATAAAGTCAAGAAAACCACAGATATAAATATTTTAATAAACCTCGATATCAATATTACTAGCCTTTTTATTAACAACAAAGTGCTTACATTTATGAATTTGATAATATTTAACATATAAGGTACACAGATACACAGTGCTAATATATGAGCTTTTAATACAGGAAATTTGTTTTTTAATTATATTGTGGGGTTATTAATTTTATCGATTGCTTTCAGGATTTCGTCGAAAATTACAACGCCAAAATCTAGATAGTAGTTAGTTTCAAGAAAGTAGAATGCGAGATCCAAAATTAGGCAATTTATTTATAGAATTCATATGATTGTATATGGTTTGATATCATATATTCAAATCCAAAAACGTTTTACATGACTGACCATTTTATTGATAATGCCAACACGAATTAAATTAAAATATGTACTTTGTAAGTGTCTGTATCTCCGCGGTAAAAATACGTGGTGAGGTAATTTTTTATCGGATATAGATAAGTAAAACGAACCGTATTTTGGCATATTCTTATAAGGTGTTTTAATGAATTTAAAAACCTGATAAGCTTTGCTAATTAAGATTACATTGCCCATTTACACTGTATCTACTTACTCCAAGTGCTGCCGAAATACAAATAAGCGAAGGAAATTGAATTTATTAAAATGAAAAGAATTGAAAAAAATAAATCGAGCATAGACAAGGTCGTCGATGTGCTTGTGCTGACAGAAGATAGTTTTCGATTCGCGTACTATTCCATTGTCCGTTTCAAATTAGCAGTTTTGGTACACTCTTTAATTTATAGTCACTAAGGACTATTCCAAACGCACCATCTACTCACATTTTGAGATTATTTTTGTTAAATAAGAAAGTGGATCGTATTACTGCTAAATGTTACTATTGCTGGTGAGAATGTGTGGGTTACAGTGAGCAGGCCATTCTCGTGTCACCACAAGACGAAATAAAGCTTATTTTCGCCCGATCTACTACATAATACAGCCGCTATGCATGCATAGCACACAAGGGTACACATAAACAACTAGAGGAACATTATTTTTACAGCAATGGTCATCTCGTATTTTCGATCATAGATCACCCAACAATTATATTCATTAAAATTATAGACAAAAAGACACAGCAAGCAACTATTTTATATTGAAAAATAATATGCCCGCAACCCATCTCCAGACTGTTTGAGAAAGTAGTTTGAAAACCATTATTTACATCGTGGATTTTTCACAAATGGACGCCATTTTAGATTTCATCAATTCGAATAGAATGAGTGTTGGGTTAAGATTTGTCTACATGTAAAATTGTAATATTCTGAGAAGTTTACCTTTGTTGAATTTTCTTCACAATAATCACAGTAAAGCATAAATATCCGTAACCACAACACTTTTTAATCCCGCACCAAACAAGGACGAAAGAAACGGGACATTGAAACACTTCGACTACTTCCGTTAAACCTCGCAAAACTCCGTACGACGTTTCAACTAAATGAACATAGGTAGGGCAAAAATATATCTGTTTCTTTTTCTCATGCCTGTTTTGATAGAGAGAAGAATATACGAATCGGATATTTAGTGTTGACATATTAAAACAGTCCGGGTAATGAAAAATAATAATACCGATAAACAAATTCCAACTGAAAACAAATTATTGATTTCAAAGATTCAATTTCATTTTAATTTTGAGTGAAAATATTCACATTTATTATAAGTACATATTGTAATTTTACATTTTCGTGGTAGCTAGTATTCTTGATTTTAGTTACTTTAGCACTACATATTTATAAATAAAGTGTTTTCACTCAATTAATGATAAGAACTAGTAAAAAAATAGTATACAAAAACAATATCTTAGCCAACTTGTAAAGATATTATCAGTATTATAATAAACAAAGAAAGTGTTGATAATGTACAAGATAGTACTAAACACAATAGGAAATGTTCCAATATTGAAATATCTTTTTAATTGCTCCCCATTTTATACAACAATAATGTTATTAATGTATACACTAAAACTCTCATTGATAACTACTAACAAAATTGCTATACTAAAAAATCGTTATTTATAAGTATGATACTTTTTGTTTCAAAAAGTATGGCGTAATTATCATTTAAAGCATAAATTTTACTCCAAATTAAATTTAAGCATATTTTTATTTTTCAAATACAACGCGTATAAATCTCTACAATACAAAAACTTATTTTGTCAGATTCATTTTAATGAGGATTGATTTTTAGGTAAACCAAAAAATCCATCTTACATCTAATTCTGCATTTTTGAATTGAAATAATTGTATGTAATCGCAGGATTAGAACTAACTTTTTTTATATTTAAGTGTGTTTGTTTATGTTGGTTGGTGAACCAACAAAGTAAATATTGAATATTTATTTTGCGTTTTAGATATATTATTATCAATAAGATAAAACCATTTATTCATAATTTTAAATATACTCGTATTTAAGTATTTACTTAAAATAATAAAACTCTAATTTTTGTTTTGCTATTACATTCTTTTGCGCATCAATACATTACGGAGTAGAACATTAACATTTTTTTTTGATTAATACATGCATCTCATTCAACTGACAAAAAACAAGAATATGAATAAAGGTTATTAATTAAATTTCCATAATTTTTAAAAATGTTATTTAGTTGGCTTAAAATCAAATCCTACTTTAACACATAAATGTTGTATTATCTCCCCAGTAGCTTAAAGGTAAGTAGCTAAATCCGAGGAATAGGGGTTCAATTTTCATTTTCATCTGTTTTAAAAATGTAAAAACCCAAGTTTGTGTATCTAGGTTGAACAATTGTCTCACAAACAATTCTTACGAAAAATATTTTTTCCAGACATATCTTTATATTGCAAAGATATTACCCCACATTTGAAAACAATATGGCTTAATATATATCGTTCGACCTTAATGTAAAAACTAGCGAAAATATACAATTTTTTATCCTGATTATATGCACCTATTATACGTTTGACGCAATCTAAAACAAACGTTTTTCAACTATTTTTGTTTGTACTGTTCTCAGTTTTAATGATGTTGCAAAACTAAATGAGTTTTTTTAGGTAGATTATTTACCTACCACCATTTAAAGATAAAATTGTATCTATGATTGCAATTGACAGAATAAATTTTTGCGTCTTTGATCATTTCTTCACTCTATGGTCACTTTAAGATTCACGGTTTGGACATTTTCGGCGTACGCCACGTTTTTTTAGTCTATAAAGAATTAATTATTTGAGCAATGAAGCCGTTAATGTTACAGGGGCACGAACGTGCTATAACCCAGATAAAATATAATCGTGAGGGTGATCTGTTGTTTTCAGCTGCTAAAGATTCACTGCCCAATGTGTGGTGGTCATTGAACGGTGAACGTATGGGTACCTTCAATGGTCACAGCGGTGTCGTATGGTGTATCGATGTCAACTGGCATTCCACCGTTGTGATAACGGGGGGCGGTGACAGCTCCTGTCGTTTGTGGGATTGTGAGACGGGTAAAGAAATCGGTATGATTCAAACTAATTCGTCAGTGCGAACTTGCGCATTCAGTTACAGCGCCAACCAGGCCGCTTATTCCACCGACAAAGCTATGAGACAGCAATGCGAAGTATTCATAATCGACACACGCAACGTCGACGAGTCCACACAGAGTCAATCACCGATTCTAAAGTGGGAAGTCAATGATTCTAAAGTATCATCAATTCTTTGGGGCTCCCTCGATGAAGTGGTTATAACCGGCCATGAGAACGGTGAAATCGGTCAGTGGGATTTAAGGACCGGCAAAAAAGTCCAAACAATTAAGGAGCACCAAGGAAGTATTAATGATATGCAAACATCACGCGATAATACAATGTTTGTGACAGGCAGTAAGGACCATTCCGCTAAACTCTTTGATTTAAGTTCCCTTGAGTTATTAAAAGAATATCAAACGGAAAGACCTGTGAATTCCGCTGCAATCAGTCCAATTCTAGATCATGTTGTGTTGGGAGGTGGACAAGATGCCATGGATGTAACAACAACTTCTACGAGGCAAGGCAAGTTTGATTCTAGATTCTTTCATTTGGTGTTTGAAGAAGAATTCGGCAGAGTGAAGGGTCATTTTGGTCCAATCAACAGTTTGGCGTTCCACCCTGACGGCAAAAGTTATGCATCCGGTGGAGAAGATGGTTTCACCAGGGTACACACATTCGATCAATCTTACTTCGACTATTCTTTCGATTACACTAGGGACTAATTTTTTCAACTGAATAGTTATATTACAGAGAAGAATTAAAGTGTTTTTTTGAACTTTGGAAGTCTCTGAAGGAAACATCTCTGGATGCAGCATTATCTTTTATGAAAACAAGGTTATTATAAGAAAGTTTTACAACAGAATTGTAATAAAAACGTGTCCACTAATGAATTGTTTCATTTTTAATTTGTTGTCATATAAATTATTGGATTGCATGTTGAGGTTAGAGGATAATGGTAAGAAAACACTTGGATTCATAGCTGCTATTTTTGTACGATTTCAGAAACATGAGTTTTAAAAACTCATTTTAATTTTCAAAAGTATTGGTAGCCTATATCTTGAATATGCTGTGGCTTCAGAGACGGGGTAGCTTTTTGGGGTCGACCAAGCTCCAAATCCAAAAATGCAGGCATCGATACCCAATAGAATAAATACTTGGCTAGCAACCAATTTTCGTGAAAAAAATTTATCAAAATTTGTCTTTATATTGCAGAGATCCATATACTTCATTTTTGTAGTGTA
>JAGVSQ010009127.1:0-13846 GCA_022683975.1 Rhyacophila evoluta | reverse complement strand
GATAATTATATAAGCTGTGACAATAACATAATACTGAGATATTGATAAATTGGTTCCATATAGAATTTTTAGTACAATAAACAAAAAAATATTGAAACATTTAAAGCAAGCGCAAACGTTAAGCGCATTTTGCGAATTTGCCTAAATTAGCCCGTAGGTTAAGTGCTAACATGAAACCGAAGCAACAAAAATATTTTTTTACCTTAAATGAATTTCATATTAAAAAACAAATGCAAAAAATATATAAAACACTATTATTGTAAATTAATCCGTTGTAGAATGTGGTGTTTTTTTGTTTGTTAATATAATCATAAGTATAATATATTCTTCGGCACATTTAGTCTTTTTCGCAAACTGCAAAACTATTTCTCACTTCGTGGATCTTCTTTTGCTGTATGTCAGTAGACTTATAATATTACCTAACGAAATAATAATAAATATAATGTTGTTATTGAATCGCAAGCTTTGATACTGAACTTTTTAAACAAAAAAGCTTCTCATAGTATCGGTCGTGATTTTAAACTCGATTCATTATTCAATACAGCGACATGACGAACTTGCATCAATATTAAATTACTGGTACCGGTTTATATCGTAATTATTATTACAGAATTCAATATAAATTTACGGAAAAGTTTAATAGAAATGTACAGAAAATATATTTTAGCTTTTGATAGTCACATTTACTTTAGCAAAGCTTTTCAATGTATCATAGATAGATACAATTGTAGTGGAGAGTGCCTACCACTCGAGTTGTAAATCACAGACTAGTGGATTGAAATTTATTAATATTCTTCTTCTTATTCTTCCATATCTGCTCTCTAATTAGAGTATATGGACACCACATGACGCCTCCAATAATCCCTGTCGTCCACCAGTATTCTTGTGTCTTCCAAAGACACATGCAGCTCAGCAGATTTTAAAAATGTGACAGTATTCCGCTAAAGCAGTTGCTTGTTAAAACAATAATCATGTCAGTTTAAGACTATCTTGAGACACCCGAAAAACGTGGCTGAGTCAAGTCCAATGTCGGAGCTTCACTTAATATATTAAACAACTTTTAAACGTCACATTATGAAGGCTATATCATGGTGTCAGAAAACCGCTAATAATTGTGATGCATAATCATGAAACATTCGTAACTCTTACTGAAAAAATATGAATTGTTACATGATTATAAAGATCAATGTTACAAGTAAATTTACAGCATTTTAAACCCCGTTTTTTCTCTTTATACATAATAATATGTGACTAAGTAATGTGATATAGCGCATTCATAGCTACATTTATCACTTTTGTTGCTAATATAATTCATGGTTATTACAAACACGTTGAGGGCCTACATATTTACTGATTTATACTGACTAAGTAGATAACAGACTTAGCGTTAGGGTTAAAGCTTAAGAATTATGACGAACGTTATATTTATATATTTTTTAATGTGGTAGGAACTAAATAAATATGATAAACACGTTTTATGTGTTGAACGATAACTCTAATTTCTGTATGGCATAGACAGGAGTGTGATCGACAATGGTTATAACGAATTAAATGGAATAATATTGACGGAAGAACTAAGTAATTGATTGATTTCTAACGACTACAATCGGTCACCAACAACTAAAATAAAACAAATACTCTTTTAAGACTCGGTTACAGATGTCCGTATGCTCCACTTTCAGAGCGGACATGACGTTAAAAGAAAAACAAAGATGAGGTGGACAGATTTTTGAATTTAGCTGGAACCAAAGTATAAGAAGAAACATGCCGTTGATGTAGAATGTATAACTCACATGTATGACCTTATCATTAACGGAAGAGTATCATTGTTAGGATTAAAATCGCAAATTCATTAATCGTACCCTACAACCAGCACATTCCCTTCCGGTTAAAATCCATATTTATTACGACCGATTTAGGGACCAAGGACCAATTAAATTCTTGATATTTATTGACCAACAGATTGGTAGGATTAAAACACAATGATTATGAACGGCAAACATCTCTAAATCAAGATGAAATCAAAATAGGTGAGATTAGACGATGGGTGTGTTGAGTATACAGCTCTTCTTTCAGAACGGAAGTGCTAGCTCCATACAGAATCAAAATAATAATTGATAGGTTGTCACACTATTGTCAAAACTATTACAGTAAACCAACTCTAATGACCGTACAGTCATCCAATCAGATGTCGAATATTTTTTCACAATCGTTATCGATAAAATACGTATTACTGCATATGGAATGTTGGCTTTATACATCCATTATTAGTGCTGTAAATAAGTTTATTTCATTTTATACCGTTAAATACACATCAATATAAATATTACAATAAAGTCTTCAGAGAAATAGTAGCTTTTACGAGTAAGGCCAAAGCTCTAACTAAGCTCGATACAGATGCCATCTGGTATTTGTAAAAGGCAAAAGCTTCAGTCTGACTGACGTTTCTGCGTGTTCTTTATTATTTTCTCAAGTCTGGATGGATCTTTCATCTTATCAAAACAGGTATCTGCTATTAACTCCAGAAATGCTCAAACTAATATTTAAATTATAAAAATCTTATTTAATAATATTTTTATTCTTTAGTGTCCATGTTAAAATTCACGCTTTTAACTTGGGATTTTTTCTATTGTAAAGAAATATAATGAGACAAACTTGAATATCTACTTCAAATCTTTTCAAAAAGCTATCGATTTTTTTTCAAATGCTGTCCTATTAAAAAAAACTTCATTTTCAATCCGTTAGCGATTTCGTTTAGTGGACTAGAATATAAAAGATAATAAGAAAAATAAAAGAATTAGATGTTCGCTTTGGATAAGATTCTTGTTAAACTAATTAGACTATTTTTTCGACTTCATTTCACGATGGCGACAGTAGAATAATTTACCAATTTTATATCGATTTATATTCATGTATCACCTGTTCTTGAGCGCATCATTCAAATACAATACATTGGATATTACAGATTTTATCAATCAGTGTCAGCCTACAGTGATACAAATTCAAAGTGCACTTTAAAATGTGAGCGTTCGTTCAATGAATAATAAATAATTAAAAAGTAAAGAAAATTCGTGTAATTGTTCATTATGTTCACACATATTTTATTACAGCGCGAGAAACTAGTGATATCATTATTGTTTCAGTCATAATTGGCAAAGTAAGTTATTTGGAAATCTTTCGCGATTGATAATTAGCGCCGTTCTGCGAGGAAAACACTCGACATACATACACTAATATAAGTTTCTCGAAATATAAACATAATAAATATTTACTAAGTCCGCCCCGAAAGTAGAGCATATGGATCTCCGACGAGGTGAAGATAATGACTCTTGAAATGAAGTCTATAATAGATCTTCGTATTATAAAAACTTATTTTGAATGTTCTATATTTCACGAGAATTTGTCGATAGTCAATTGCTCAATCCATACGACACCAATTTTGCATATCTGCATGTTTTTAAATCCTGCACCAGTAGAATTCAAACTCGCAACCTCCGGCTTCTTAGCGGACATTATAACCTTTCGGCTACCGGGGAATAAATACAACATACACATGCAACAGGCCGACTCACAGAGCTTCTGATTTGTCAGTAAAAATAAATTATTTAATTAGGATATATAATTTGGATTTTAGGCTGTATTTAATCCTGAACGAACTGCCGCCAGTAAGCGAGGAAAGATAAAAATATTTTTGATTAAAAAAAAATACATTATTGATTTACAAGTGAAATATATCTGATTTACGGCGGTGTATTTTTACGTCTCGCTATTAAGCCGTTTGTATACGTTACCAACACGGAATTTAGTTTTGGTTTTTTATGAACATCGGCCATTGACGATTGTTGCATTAGCTATAAGGTATGGCTTTGCTGTAATCTTTTTATGGATTTCTATTGCTGGGATTAAAGATATTTTCGACTTACCTTTTGAATTTGACTGCAAAGAAATCTCAAATGTATACTTTTGTATTATTTTTTATTCATTCTCCGAGGGCTTTATAAAGCAACGTTTATTTAACACGTAAATTTGTTTTTTTTTTATACCATTTTCGCTCCCAAATTGAAGCATATGAGATATCCACTCCGATAGAATATAAGGATCTCCTCAATGTGAAGACGTCTTGACAGACTATTTTTTCACCATTGCTCAACCCAATGGGCGTCCAGTCCTGTATTTTTCAGATTTTTTAAATCCGACAGATGGGGAATCGAACCCGCATTCCCCGGGTTGCTAGACGCGCACGCTACCAACTACGCTAACTGAGGAGACAGATAGAAATAAAATCCAAATATGAATAAATGTATTAAAAATATAAAAATACAAATAATGTACGACTATAATCAGTGTTTATATTTTTATCCACTGTGCACTTGAAGTTGTAGCACAAGCACGCTCCTATGTAGATCTCCGCATTGTAAGAACTTATTTTGACATCATAACCAAATCAAGTGTTTACTAAAAACCCAAAAATGACGAAATAAGTGCCTGATATAGAGGGATACTATTTTGAAATAGCATAATAATTATGCTAAGTAATTAATCAATTATTATAAAGTACACGAGTTGAATACGTTGTAATGCATGTATTTATTCACCTGGTAATTAATTTGGTTAAAATAAAGATCTTTCAAACGTTTATTATTGTATTGAATTATTGGTCGTTAGCCAATTTCGTAAAAAACAATTTAGTCGGATAAGTCCTCGTACTATCGAAACATTTGGATATATTATAGAATGTTTATTATACTGTAAATACTAATCGGATGCAAAATAGCTCATCCTTCAGATGTATTTCATTTTGTTATGGTATATAATCGGACGGAAGCCATGTATAATATTCATGGGAACCGTTAAGCGAAAAGTTAAACCAGGATTCACTGTCATCATGACAACTCAGAATGGCTCCTAGATTCCAGTTACAATTTCTTCCAACTGCGGTTGACAATCTTCGACATTTAATCCATTCAATAAATTATTGGTCTCCCTCTTCCATAGCATAGTATTTTTTATAAATAAACGCCATACTTATTTTCTTGTTCATTTTGCGTGACATTTAAAACAAAAGTTAGATTCAAAAACGCAAAACGAACGTCGTTGGCATTTTTTACTCTTCACAATTTCATTGTTCACCATTCAACGGGTTAAGCAATTAATTAATTCTTCTGAAGTATGAAATGATTTTTTATTTTCAAGTTTTTAAGGCATAGTTGAGTCTAATTTTTTTAATATTTGAAGTGTGCTTATTTTATTAGGTTTATTAGTTAGTAGTCTTAGCTTTAGAAGCTTGGACTTAAATATGCAATTGCTTGTATTATTTCGACATTAGAAAGGCATACTTATTTCTACAATCACAATTTATACAATTTAATACACATTTTATTAGAAAATATAAACTGCAAATGCCAAATTAGTGTCTTAATGTAGCTATTAAGTTTGTAAAAAGAGTGCCCGTGAAATTTGCGACCAGGAGAAAGGACTTTCACCAAATCAATTTTATTGATTATTCTCAAATAGCTTATTAAATTAATATCAGATTCGTAAATAAATACCGCTAAATACTATCTATAGAATATCTAAAGGACGCAAGACTACTGGCGGGCGACAGGGATTCTTGGAGGCGGCATGTGGTGTCCATATGCTCCATTGAGGGAGCGAACACGGAATAAGAAGAAAAAGAAATAAACACCAGTTTCAGTCTTCATGCACTTCACAATTTTTTATTGTTACCGTTTTACTTTGTGCCTAGTCATTAAATAAACTACTTTGTGTCGCTTACAAAATTGGTTATGTGTGAATTACGTCCTTCTGCCTTTCTAAAGATGATTTAATATTTACTAAAAAAAATAAAAATAACGAATATGCCACGTTAAATAATTTTATTTTAAATCTTCTCACTGTGATTTTATTAACTTCTGTTGTCATAGCAACGCTACTGTGTATTTATATATCCGTACATATAAAAAAGTGCTTCCCTTAACTACTTTACTCACCCCTACTAGAGAGAATAAAATAAACAAAAAAATAAAATACCGCACTATTTTAAGGATTAACAAACCATATGGTTGAAGATTATTTATCACTTTGTTTTATGACCACTTCTTCATTTCATAGTTTTTATTTTATTATTGCCCGTCATATTCTAGACGCGTTGTATCAACGCAGTTTACTTCTTCGGAATACGTGTCAGAATAAAAATACTTCATGGCACTAACAATATTATTCAATATGTGTGCATCGTTGACTATTCGCAGAAGGTTTGGCATTAGGGTTACGATCGTACGGAATCGTATTTTCTTTTATGATTATGATAATAAAAAATATATATTGTATCACAAAATATGTCACAGATTTGCAACAAATCTTGTGGCATCTGTTGCCAATTTGAAACGCGTTACGCCACGGATTCTAAAAGTTTTTTGTTACCCACCCGACAATATTTTACCATGTTTTTTTAAAAATTATTACGAATAAGTGATAATTGACTAATATCAATAGAATGTATCTAAAAATATTCATTAATAGTTCTTGGTATATTTCACTAATGAACTTGAAATATATTATATTATTTGTTTATTTCGACATATTTCTCATTGAATACAAAAACATTATAATTTAAAAGATATAATTTTTAGTAATTTATATGGATGTAGTTTTTGTGTAGTTTTCACTAGGGAAATATTATAATTTTCAATTATTAAATATTACTAATGTAACATCACACTAATTCTAATTTTCAATTTCGTTATCTGATTTATGAGAACTTTTGAACTGTCTAATCTCTTATTTCTCTTGTTATTATATACTTGCACTTCATCTATACTGATATACACACATACATTTTGTCCGGTAGTAGATTGGTTAAGTGCGCGAGAATTAGTACCGTAGGTTGCGAGTTCAAATCCCGCAACTGCATATTTTAGAATATCAACACTGGAAAATGTGTCAAGATACATCTCTACCCATGTTGAATAAACCGATGTTGATGCCATTTTATTCAGCTTTAATTTTTCAGTCGCACAGAGAACACACAAAATTCACAAAAAAAAAAGAAATACGTAAAATTACCCGCAAACGCCAGCCAACTTCAAGCAGTAACATACACATTTGCCTTGTTGTTGCTGAAATTTTTACACAATTGGAGTTGGCCGGTTTGCAGACAAAGCTATCGATATTCTTCTTCACTTTTGGAGCGAATATGGTTTTACATTTAGATGAACTCCAAATATTTTCAAGCTCAATTATATTCTACAAAAAAATGTCTGTCAGTATTATGGCTAATCACCATAGTTTTGGCATAGATATACACATTGATATATTGCTTTTAAATAACCAATAACGACGTGTAAATCATAATTATATGTATAATCATAATAATAGTCGAGTAACATTACATTATAATTAATATGCAATCATGTTAATCATTTTTATTCTCTATAATAATGAGGTAAATAATTATTCTGTCTCATACTATGCCTAATTTTACATGATTATTTATGTATTTCCCCTCAGGGCCTATTTATCCAATAATCCGAAAAGATACTGCATCTAGACCTGCCCACTAATATTTTAGGGCCCACACTATTTCATTTGATTTGTCGTTGTTGTAATTTCTTTAAATCTGTAAAATAAATAATTATTGTTAATTAACAGAACTTAGAGTTAGAATAACAATTATTGTAAAAGATAAGAACGAAATATAGTAAATATGTGCTTCATTATGTTCAAGTATGTAGTAATCTATGTCTTCGGTCATTTGTATTAACTTCCAGGATATTACTATTGAATAAAGTAGATCGCTTCTCGATATCAGACCCCGGTGTTTGATACAGATCAGGTGTGAGGACGGGCCGAGTGGATGGCGGGCACATTTAGTAATTAAAACGTGATTGAGGTTTACGAAGTGGTCCATGTTAGTTACTTTGTAAATTGTCAAAGTTGGTATAGTTAGTTAAAGTACATATAAGTAATCAGTCAAAAAAGCCTAAATATATAAATTTGAAGAATATTAGAAGTCAAAATTAGTATTTAAACTTTCATTGTCGTACGGCATATGTTGTAAAAAGATTGCAAATAATATTATCATTATACGCATATCCGATCTGCTCGTAGAACATTTTGATCTCCATAATATCAAGTGTCTTTATTTTTTAAATAATTTCAGGTGAAATATTTCTCGAATTCAATGGGTAGTCATTTGTTGTTATGTAGCTATGAGATTTCAATATGCAAACTTAGTCCGGGCGTTAAATCATTAATATCCTATACCTTATGACCACAGATTAGTGAAGGATAAAATATATGGTATCAAATAGATATCACTGCCGCGCACCTTAGTTTCAGAGACACCGCGTATTCCGAAATCACGAGCCACTTTCAATAAACTTCATATCCTTGATGTTGCGCACTTCACAGTATTAAAAAAATAAATCCAAGGCACTTAACGTGATATTGTGAACGGAATATCGTCAGTTGGTCCCGCATTGTTATTTAAACTACAGGAGTATCCTACTAATCCAACAGTTGGTGTAGTTTGTTTGTTTGTTCACTTTGTATTCTGATACCCTCTCGTTTATGAACTCAAATTCAAGAATACACTTGGCATTGATCAAAAATAGACACACTATCCGATAAGAGTCTCGCGGCAATCGTTGTGTGTCCTCCAAGGTTATACTTTGTACCCGTTTTTTAACTTCGTCAAATACATCCTGTTGATAGTATCTGAGGGTCTTCTAAGACACCAAAATCTCGTCGGATAGAAGAGGCAAACAGGATTTAGGCTTTTCGGAGGCATTCATAGCAAACGCCGCTGCATGATTTTTAACATAACGGGGGGTGCCGGGTCCATTCTCTTACCTCCGAACTCTTCGTGAAACACTTCCCTATTATATATTTCAAAAGCTTTGGAGATAGTAACGCAATTTTATGTATTTCTTATATTAAATAATAATAAACACTCCCATTATTATGTAAGCACGTGAAAATGAAGATTTAACTTTTAAAAATGCTTAGGTGTTTAATGGGCATAATTAGACATGTTCTGTCTTAAATATCCCTGACAACTACCTGAGAAATCTAGAACATCAGATATTTTTTTATTCTTAAATGCAGGAATTCACTTGCTAGTAGTAGGCATGCCAATGCGTAGAGCAATTGTGATATTTAACGAGATTTACGTAGTTATTGATATATTCCACCTGGGTGACAGTGAGTTTAGATAGATGCTGTTGTATACAATTTTAGAACAGGATCGGCTTAAATTTCTTGGTAGGCTCTCCATCTTTCCTTTTTTTAGTTATTTAGTGCTCTTTTTATTTTTCTTTTGTTTGCTGTTACTTATACAATATTTACTTCGTTTATATATGTATATATTATATGTGGGTTATCTTACTATTTTAATATTTATACTAATTCGGTTGGTAAAAACCATGAAAACCTCACCATCATCAATTGAGAAGTAATGGATAGGAGATTGGATAGTAAAATATATGGTTGAAAAGCCAATCATAAAGCTTCCGAAGCTGAGGAAACGTGCTTTGAAGAGATTTATGTGAGGAGGTATTTATTTAGTAATGAATCGCTGAGTTGATGATAATAATAATGCAGTTTGATTACAATCATTATTTAATTGTATCATTGAGTGATTACTTTGATCACTTATCACTTACGCTATTTAAATTATTCAAAAGCTCGTTTACCTGAAAACTGGAGCTTATTCCATATTCAAACCATTTAATGCCATATGGAAGATCAAACATCCCTTCATTGATAGTTTCAATACAAAGACTGTATAGATAGAATTAATATACATACAATGTACATTTCAATGATGTTACATTTATACGTAACAGTTGCTGGATCCCATGAATAGATAGAAAATCCAAGGATGGCAAACCATTGGCATCGTAATAATTTCATTTTAATTAAAATATATGATTTTGTAATGTATTGTTATTGAAGCTTTAGACGTGGATATCGTTATTTTTTTTTTAGTTTTAAGATATAAATTTTAAAATACTGCTTACATAACTGATTGATACATCAAATTACTAAGTAATTTTCAACCAGTTAAAATGGTGTTTAATTTGAAAAGGAACTTTAAAAGCATTATAATACATATTGTGATTTGTCTGTAGCTAGCTCATAGCGTTTTTAATATTACAATATAACATTAATATGAATCAATTTATTTGTAATACTAAAAAGGGGCAAATTAATTTATTCATTTGAAAGTGATCGTTTTGGGTGCGGGGGTATGTTTCCATTGATCTTAAGCAAACAGACAAGAAATACAATAAAAAAATAAGTGTATCGAATTCTATCCTAACTATCCCCGCTTAGCGTAGTTTTTTAGTTAGTTAGTTAAGTTAGTTAGTAGTTTTTTTAAAAAAACCCAAAAATGCAGGACCGGATGCCTATTAGGTTGAGTAATTGTTTGACAAACGATTCTCGTGAAAAATAATCTGTCAAGACATCTTCACATTGTGGAGATCCATATACTCCACTTTTGGAGTGGATTTTTTCACACTGTGTGTATCCATATGCTCCACTTTGGGAGCGAACATGGTTTTTAAATTAGAGATGTAGTTCATATACATACGTCTCTATTTAAGAAAAACAATAATTCGTTTTGAAATATGTATACTAATTCTGACATTTATTTTGTTTTAGGTAAGTACCCAGATTCATTCGATCACCATTTAACATTATAATCTTCGAAATTGTGTAAATTTGATTTGAGGTAAGTGATTTATTTAATTTAATTGACAATAACCAACTATTTTATTAGAGACAATAATTTTCCTTCAAAATATAAAAATAAAATACCACAAGTAATTTATATTTAGAATAACATTTGTACGTTGATTTTATGAATCAGTCTTAAATTTGATTATAAAAAAGTCTTATTTAACGACGATGGGAGACCCTGGTGAGACAAAAAACTACATTGTTACGCCGTCATGGTGTGGCTTTTATTCAAGAATGATAAACTAGTAAAATACAAACTTGATTAATGAAAAAAATATATATAAACATTTATTTTAAAATTATCAGCGTCATCAAAAAAATGTTGTTATTCCCTGATACGCGTATCTAATGTTTGAAAAAAGGGCATGTGCTACAAAGGTGCATATAAAATTAATCTCCATTTAAACATTTTTTTATATATAGCTTGCAATAAAATTAACATTAGGGTATTAAAAAAATCATCTGCCATCCATCCACTGCTCTATTAACAAAGCTTTGTATCTATCGACTATAACTGTTATAATAATAAGATTATAAAGGGGAGGGTATGGCGTAAAATTATTTGTAATATGTGGTTGATTATTAAATTGAACATGTGGGGTTTGTATGGGCAGGGGCTGAACTTTTAACAAGAGGGGTTAATAATCCAAATACATCGAACATAATATATGTATTATCATATTAAAAATGTATCAATAATTTCAATCTAAATACGGGAATAGAATCCAGAAGTTTAAATTTTAAATTAAAGCAAGAGCTTTTAAATTTGTTTGCCCTCCTTTTTTATTAAATGATATATTCCGTGAAATTGACTACTATTAATACTGTCATTGTATAATGAATCGGCCATAATAAATTTAACTCAGTCAAACTAAATATAATATTTAAATAATCAGGTTTTTCTTCCAATTAAATTTTCTGTAACTTAATTTATGCCATTTTTATATTCGTAACGGAGATACGAGGTTGTAGTTCTCTTAATTAACGCATACATCTTAGTGGCGCCATGTGTTTAAAATTTTAATTACTTTACGACATAATTTAGAACGAATTCCAGACGCAAGTACAAGTAGTAGTATTATTATGTAATAAAATGCGATTAGAAATAAATTCCGGACAATAATTTAAAGTATATTTTTACTATTTATTTTTATGAATAATCCATATTTAAATAATTAATATTTTAGTTAATATAATGTTCTTATTTAATTACATTTTAAACAGGTGTTTGTCGACAAATATGTTTCATTTATAATATTATCCAATTAATCGTAATCTGCACGTACACTACCTATCGTTTTATCCTGTTTTCGCTTTTTATCTCCTGAATAATATTTATACACAGGCATAGTTTCATTACGGAAGTATACCCTTTTTAGTTTAGCAGAGATCCATGACTGACCCTTCGGATTAAAAGGATATCTAAGTTTCCTTTTCGTATTATTGCAAATCCCTTTACTTTATCCACCCGAAACCCGCTCGCTACTGACTAACGGAAAAAAATCAAAAGCCTCTGAACATTTTAATTTGTCGCTTTCCTTTTGAATTCATAATTTGTATTTACACTACAATCCCATTTTAATTCTAGCTACTAATTAAATAAATGTAAAAATACATGCAAGGAAGATAAACAGTACGTAGCTAATAACTATTCCATATCCTTTATTCGTTCAGCAAAGCCGTACAATTTATGAACTCTGGATCCTTGCACGGCATACATCACGTTTTCTCCCCCCAAAATTTCGGCATTCCCCATGTTTTTCCGATACTGGAGAAATGCACCACGGCACACCTACCATCATCTCGCGGCACACTTCTGAGCCGAGGCACAGCGGTTGCAGAACTGCTCTAATTTAGTACAATAAGCTCATGACGAGAGTTTTATGTTACGTGCTTTGTATGACCACAATAGTGGTTTGTTAGTTGTTAACATCCACGAACCATATTAATTAAAGGCATTTGACATCGAAATAATAGTACACCCTTACAAATTTTACTGTAAAAATTTAAATGCAAGTCAGATTCACAATTAACTGAGGAGCTAATTGTTATGCTAAAATAATGGATCGACTCCAGAACAATATAGAACACGAACTGAATATCCTTCAGAAAATGCCTCTCGATCTATTCCATAGAATTTTGACGTCCTGGAATGGGTTCTTTTAAGTATTAATTACTTACAGGATTCATTTGGTACAATTCAAAAATTCTTGCATAATCCTTTGTCAGACCAAACGATCGATAGTGATCTTTAGGATCCTCGTTCTAACGATTTGCTTCACATATGGATTAGATATGGTCAAAGAGAGAGGAAGATTGATAACTATTTTCTTCGATTACAACATTTCACCTGAAATGATGACTGGTTTAAACAAGCCCAATTTTCATAAATATTCTTAAAACTGTAATAGTCAAAAGTTTACTTCGTGTTTGATTTCTAACTCTAGATTCACAGATTGGCAATAGTTTGTTTTGGGTTTTTTTTACCTGAACACTTTTATAAAGCAATGTCTTCAACAAACATATATCTGAATTCACCTTTTTTACACAAAAGGGTCTTTAGATGTATGTCTTATGTCTTGCGGTCAAATGTAGTTGTATGCAGCTTTTTTTCAAAGACGGAATAGACGTTTATGTGCAATAATATTAAGAGATATTTATTCAAATCTTATCTTCTTTTTTACTATAATCGTTCTCTTAGTGGAATGTAATAATGTTTAGTTAGTTTAGTTACTACAGCAGACTTGGTATTAACCATTTAGTTTTCAGAATTAGATAAAATATAAGCTTTTGTTACGTCGCCAAAACTGCTGGATCTGGTATTCATATTAGAGAAAGTATCCAATACATCGTATGTACTGTATGGTATTTGCACGTGCCGTCCAGAGTCTATTATTTTTTTCGGCACGTGTATTATCTTCGTGTAGAATCGTGTTCGTGTTGTCTTCCTGGTAGCCTAGAGGTTAGTGTACGCACCTAGCAAACCAGGGAAACGCGATCGATCTTCACATCTACCGGATTTAAAAAACTATAAATAAAGTAAGGACTTAAGACTATAAATAGTAAGTTACAATAGGATTTATTGGTAGTATGTTATATG
>JAGVSQ010009126.1:0-13847 GCA_022683975.1 Rhyacophila evoluta | reverse complement strand
TAATGTTTTAAACTTATAATTTGTGATATTACAACATGTATAAAGTAAATAAATAAACAAATTACAGGCCACAGTCTTAGTATTAAATAAACACAGCTTTGATGTATATGAAGATTAAAACTGGTGTTTTATTTACCCAAACTGATATTAATTCAATAAGTTAGCTGAGAAAAATCAGCAAAATTGATGTGGTGGAAGTCCTATTCCCGGTCGCAAATTTGACAGGCCATTTTTTTTATCTTGAGATAGATATATTGATAAATTGAGATAGTATTCCAGCGTTTGATGCTTGCATCCTTTTGATACGTCGTGTATTATGTTGGATAAGCCATGATTAAGGCCAAAACTATTTAAAAAAACTCAGGGTTACGTTATTTTTCCTTTATAAAATCGATATAACAAACGAAACATTCAATCATATTAAAACTCCCAGTTCTCACTCAGAGGAAATCTTATTTTCGTATATCATACTTAAAAGCTTTTATATAATAAAGCTTTAATTAAGCTTCACTTGTTTATCAGATAAAAATATTTTGACTAAACAATGTGATTGCTTTTTTATGCCTTGTCTGTATGCTAATATGAAAAGCCATAACTCTACCAGGGTACAAGGTGTAAAAATATATCTGGGATGACAATCAGGGAATTATCCCTGTGACAAGAACGCCACTGTCATATGACGCGTGGGTCTTGTTCTGAGTATATGTCAAGTCGAAACTGTTAAAGTGTTACGTCCCATGTTTACTTTTACACGTACCTACCATTTTCTTTTGTTATATAACTAGGGTTTTCCTGGCACAGGAAAACTTCACCTTTAATTTTTTTTTCTAGTAGACATTATAATAAACAAAACATTACAATAATAATGACATAGATATTTGCATAAACGACAAATAAAAGAAATTCTCAATTACATTCATATATTAATACAATAATTTCTATAATATATTCCAGTTAAATTAACAAATAAAAGTTTCCGGTAGAGTAGTTGGTAGCGTGTTCGCCTAGCAATGCGGGGAATGCAGGCTCGATTCCACATCTGTCGGATTTTAAAAATCCAAAAATACACAACTGGATCCACATTGGGTTGAGCATCTGTCTGATAAAAAATTCTCGTGAAAAATAATCTGTGAAGACGTCTTCACATTGTGGATATCCATATACTACATCGTGGATATCTTCACACTGGGTAGATCCATATGTTCCACTTTGGGAGCGAGCATGGTACAAGAAGAAGGAGAATTCCGCAGACATTCAAAGAAAAAAAGAATCCTGGTAAGAACTTTGATATTGTGGCTTTGAAGAAAATATTAAAATTTCGATCTTAGTGTTAGTTATGGGGTGGGTTACTTTTAAAGAAAAACATTGAATCCCAGATATGTAGCTTAAAAAAATTCCTATAAAACATTTATTCATAATACTAGCCGTTGTAACTTTTACGTTTCTCATGAAACGTGCAGTTTTACCTCCTGGGCTTGAGCAGGTAAAACACTATCTCCAAACCAATTACACTCGTGTACACAAAACAGAAGCCACGTTAAATCATTACAAGTCTTTCAAGGAAATACAGGCACACACATACACAAGCTTACATCGCTTATATGCACATACAAATGCGTATACTCGTGCATTTACTTTAAAATGTGTCACATACACATAGGTGTTCTTACTTAATATAGTATTGAAACTTGTATTTTATATAAGTGTGAGCGTGTGAGTGTGAAATGTACTATTTTAAATGTAAAAACCCATTATTGGTCCTTGTATATTTCGTTTTGACTTCTTATATCCATATTATTTCTGTCAATTGTAGGATTTTCTGAAATAAAACAACATTATTAGTCGTTCATGCTACACCATTTCAGGAGATAACTCATGCCCATTTTGGTAAGTAATTTGTACTGGAATTCCAGTTATTATTATGAAACATTGTTTAAGATATAAGTCGTCTAGTTCTTATCTAACATAACAGTTTGATAAAATTTTGGCAAATCATTTTTTTCTTTTCGTCACGTTTTCTTATTTTTTTTTTTAAATAAAATAAAAATTAAAATCTAGGAAATTCTTTATTTCGTGAGCTTTGTTTATTGTATTACGGATGTTTAGAGTCAAATTAAATATTTGTTTTTTTTTTATGTTTTAGGAGTAATAACGATAACAATAATTAATTCGTAATTTTTGAATCCACTTTTTATATGGTTTTATTGCCGTTGGGAACTTATTGACATTTTTCATTATGATCTAAAATAGTGACTAGAATAAAACCTCTTATTTAGTTCAAATTTGACATAAGTGCACTTATGGTAGATAAGAACTTGACGACTCATGTCTGCATTTGTATCAAATAAGTATGTTTCAAAAAAAATATATATATATACAAATAAAGAAAGAAATGATTCAATAGCCAATTGTTGGCGACTTTTTTTGCTCTTTACTTTGTTATCATCCGCTTTCTGAGTGAGTCAATAAACTTTGATCGCTAAGAAATAAAATGTGTAGGCTCCTTCCTACTTTAATATGATTTCAAAGGACGTTTTCTCTCGTAAAATGTTATGTTTTATGTCCGCTCTTCTTTTTATATCTTGCACAACACGCCATCTTCTCAGTTGTCGAAAACATTTGATTCGAGAGCAGAATAAAAATAGAAAATAAATATTTTATATTAAACATTCTGCTTGTAACATCGAAGTAATAAAAAATATAAACAAAGGATATCTTAAAATACTCAAATTTATAGTAAGATTCATTTTAGTAAGAAATGCAACATTTATATTCAGCTATTTTTTTGGGTATCAATATCTTTCACGTGAGTGAGATTGAGTTTCGTTGGATGATATTTTATATATTTATTTATAGGTGGGTTTTTGGTTTTTGTTTTTTCTTTTTGAAACTTTCCCTTTTATATTCAATATAACGTATTTTAAAGAAGAGTATTTGTATACTGTATTAATATTCTCAAATTTTAAATTGGTTTTAAAAATAATCAATGAAATAATACATTGAAGTACAAAAAAGGTCATTATAAAGAGCGGATGTGAAAACGAACTGGTATTGGAAGCCTTAGATGGAAAGCAGCTGTGGGAGCTTAGGAATACCTCCATTCAACAGAAAATCCTGACCATAAATAATCTGTTTCTTGGTTAAATTATTAGGATACATTATTTGGTTTCTTGAATGTTATTTTCAACTTAAATGTCTCCCTAAGAGCTTTAAAGCTCAATAAATATGCACTTTTATTTTTATCAATCGATTCCTAATACTTTTCAAAAATAATAACTATCGAGTTTCTCTCAGTTCTTAATCTAGTGTACATTACTTCCATGTATATTATAATTATGGATTTAATTATAAGAGCATTACAAAAATATAGGAAAGACCATAAGAATGCGGATTCACCAAAAATACAGAGGCGTATTGGGCGATAATATAATAAAAAGAAACTCTTTTTATTTATTTCATTAGTTTACAATGCATGACTTAATACACTATGACTACCTGCTTTCGCCGTAAATATACTGAAATAAAAATCAAGACGATTCGTATATTATATAAAAAATAAATAAAAGAAAACATTTCTTTCGGCTTTACTTATACATATTTTCAGAAAACAATCAACATTCAATGAAACCGTTTTAGTAAGGTGTATATATATTTTTGCAACAACAACTTTTGTATTCTTTGTAAAAAAACAAATATATTTGTACCTATCTCATAAGCTTACATAATATTGTATATTCCAATAGCTACTTAGGTACCAACCAATGCTTATATTGTATAAAAGCTTTAATTATACAATAGCCTTATTTGCTATAAAGCTCGCTATAATATGTCTTTCATTCTAGCTGTCTGGTATTATGACCTCCTTTTGGTCCTTAATATAATAGATTAGATATTAAACAGTATTTTATAAGACATATCACTGATGTCTTTTATTCCTTCATTATAATGCTTTCATATTACTAATCATTGTATAAATCAAGCATATAAAGTGGCGTAATGAATGTGAATCATTCTACAAAAAATTGTCGATTTTCTTCATAAAAACTTTTTAGTAACTGAGAATTTGAGAGGTATGTTTGTAAAGTGAACTTATTTCAGTATTCCAAAATTTAAAGCAGAACATTTTGAACAAGCTTTTTTGTGTAAAAGAATAATATAGCATGTAAACCAGTTGAAAAACATGCTATATTGTGGTTCTCCTATACAAAAAATACTTGATCAAAATGCTGTTTTCAAATTTCGTATTCGGCTTAAGGGCTCCAGCTAGTAGCCTAGTACAGTAGACAGCATTAGCATTTAATTGGTTTTTTCATAAAATATGCCATAAAAATGAACGATAGCAAATGTGTCTAGAATTCGTCTAAACTTGAAAGTCCATATCTTAGAGCACATTTTTTTTAGATATCCCACTGTTGCTTTAGGGCGACGATATACGTTTAAAACAATTAAATATTAGTACAGTTGTTCATGTTACATATGAAGTTTATTTAACATATAAAAATATGACATATTTTAAGTTGACAAAAGATACTGAGAAGCAAAACGTTTTTCCTTTATTTCATCAGACTAATATTGCACGTCTGTTTACCTGGCATAGTTTAAGGAAACAATAAAATACATTAATACAAACTATCTGATAATGACGTGTGACATAAAGGGAACACTTTGTGATAATAATATTAGTCATAGAGATAATGTTATTTATATGGAAATGGGTCTAAATTAAACCAGATACATTAACAACTACATAATATATAATTTTTGAATTTTGTGCTTTGCAACTGGGGCTTAAGAATCAAAGCACTTAGAATAGTATGTATGTGGTTGCAGAGATGCGAGCTTGTAAATATTCTAAAGCCTCTTTTTAGCGGGCAACGTTCACCATTACTATCCCTTACTAAGGCAAATAAAAAATCTTCTACCAAGTCGTTCCCTGTTCTTGCAGAAGTACTTCCGCTAGATCTGTATATACTGGCCCGATGAATCACAAGCGTACTGCTCAGTGGACGAAGGACAGTGATTAGTAGTTCTTCAGTACCGATGTACTTCAAACCTACAAAAGTCCACTCTTTATATATTGAAATCACGTATAAATATAACAATATTTTTCAAACTGATTTCAGTCAAGCTATATTTTATCAATTTAAATAAAGTAAATAAAAATATTTTTTAAAATGCTGTATCAAAGGAATAGTTTTAGTTTTTTTTGCATCCAGTATGCGTACTAGATTCAATCATTTATTAAATTTCAAGATAACCAGATACGATAATTTTTTTTTTTCGAGTTTTTCATTCGTATACTTAACGTTGTTTGATATCAGTCAACACAAATAACGGCTTATTTAGAATACGATAAAAACCCATTCACGAATAGCGATCTGAAATAGTACTATTATATCGTCGTGTTACTGGCAAAAGACGTTAAAGTAAAAAAGTGAGTTTTGAGATAATCGAGTCTTAATGTTTTAGTCTCTCTGTTAAATACACTTTAGGAGAATTTCTATCAAATATTACATTATACATGAAGAAATTGCCGTAAAACTCACTTTTTTTTTACTTTAACGTCTTTTGTCAGTAATACGACGATATTGTGTAAAGTGTTTCCGCTCCGAAAATGGGATATAGATCTTTACAATGTGAAGACTTATTTTTGACAAATTTATTTTACAAAAATTGATTGTCAGGCAATTGCTCACCCCATTGAGTATCTAGTCGGATTTAAAATAAAATCGAAAGTAGAAAAAAATTGTTTTTATTATTCGTAATAAGCTATGTACAAACTATTTTGTACACCCTTGGCTTTGACCCACTGTAACTGAAGCAAAGTGTGCTTTCCATGTTGAAGTTTTACAGTACGAGATGGTATTCTTTTATGAGGTTCGCTTCCACTTTGGCGAGACAAAGTGCGTCGCCTGCTGTTTCGAGACCGCGCTGCGCCGAGAGCTTTTCACTAGGGGTCCATTGTCTGGCCCCATAAAAGCTTTAGCCTTTTGCAATAATAATTATTGCCGCAGAACAGGCAATAATAAACGGTCGCATTGTTATTAAAATGGTTTATCTTAGAAAATGGGCGGTCTCCGGTTTCCATGGAAACAATACCGAATAATTGACGAAGCGATAAAGGACGGTATACCATGTTAATGAGTATATTAAATTTTGTTTTAATGTTCTCATATTAATTATTTTTATCTGCTGTCAATCTTTAGTGGAGAGACTGTTGAAAATAAGATTATAATCTAATATATTTCTATGATGGGCGGTCTTCTTAAAATAAAACAAAGTTAAAATTTAAATTCTGAAGTAGTATTTTGATATTTAATTTTTATACTCCTTAAAGCTAATTTTTGTAGAGTATCTTTGTCTATTTTTGGTCCCACTGTAGCGTTCTTGTATTAAATTATATGTGTTTTTTCATACTTATTGTAAAATGATCAAACATGACGTTATGCTTACTATTACTCGGATTTAGCTGGGATAAATTCAAACTTATTTCATTTTTCAATTGAGTTTATTTACCCAATTTTCATAAATGTATTTCAATACTTGGCCGTACACAACATTTTTAGTCTCTTTTTGATTTCCGGCGATAATATTAAAAATTAAAAATAAAACGATTGACTTAGAAATGGCAGTTTAAATAACATGTGAAAATTTCATTTAGTTGAAAAATTTTCGAAGGAAGAAGTTTTTGTGACAGACAGACATAGACGTATTTTTTATTTTATAATATGAACATTATATTTGTTTTCGTAATGGAAAATTGTACTTGGGACACTTTTTTACCATAAAAATCACCTCACGATCATTGTGCTAAAACAGGGTTTCCCAAACTATGTCCCGTGGAACACCAGTGCTCCGCTGAACCTGAATGGGTATTCCGCGACAATTTGTAAATGTGTTATACACTGCAACACGTTTAAAGCAACACAATTCTACTTCATATTGAAAGAAAATCAATCTCCACTGATGTTTATGATGTTAAAGTAAAGTCGGACGACCATATTTTCTCACACTGTCCGCATGAAAGTGATTGGGTATATTTTTTTTACCTGACCGGCTGACAAGTCTTGTCAGTTTAACGACAATTGGCAAAATTAACGGAACGGTTACTTATTTATGCGATGCGGGATTTTATTATTATGCTACAGCGAAGTCAAAATGCAGGAACACACTCGATGCCACTACAGATATTAGAATGCAACATACCAATATTCTGCCTGATATCAAGAAGATATGCAATTCACAGGACTCAAGGTCATTAAGTGCTTTGTATGTTAATATTTTTATGTCTATATTATAGTTCTATATTTAATAATAATTATTAAACGAATGGTGCGTAACTACTAATAGAAATTACATAACCTAAAGAATAAGCTGTAATAAGTGTTCCATTAAAATGTCCGGGTATGTGAAGTGTTTCATTGCAGAAAAGGTTTGGAAAGCCCTGAACTAGAGTAAAGCCTACATGACGATTTTGGAGACTTGACGAGCGGTGTACGAATAGAAAATACCTATATAAAGTTACTACCTAGTAGAGAACAGAACGTCGCATACTGGGGGTAACGTGGAATGAATTCACTAAGAACACGAAGATATAAAGCAAAGGGGGCTACCCCCCATGTCACTTCAAAAGTTATGCAACGAGAATGCCTCGAGAAAACCTGAACCCTATTTTTCTCTTCTTCCGACCGGTGGGAATTCGGGGTCCTGGCGGGTACTATCTATAGGATGTTATCGGCAAAACTAAGAGATGCTGGCATGACTTGGGAAGATGCACGACGGCTGGCGGGTGACAGAAATTCCTGGAAGCATCATATGGCAGCCATTTGCTACATGTTGTGTGCGGATATGGCGGAAGAAAAAGAAGAAGATTTTAAAAATTAAATATCAAACTGATACAAGCTTAGTTTTTGCTATTGAATTAAATTGTTAAGTTAACAAAAAATAGCTAAAAATCTAACTCGTAATGCGTACTCATTTTGGTTTTACATATTTAAACAAATATTACACCGAAATATGAATTCTGCGTATTTCAAATTAAATATTTATTATTAATTTAAATCCCAGCCGTGGATTGTTTTCATATCAGTTTTCATATCGACTGTAAAATAGAAATAGTACGTCTTTATCATCAACGGTCTTTTCAACATAACTTTTATTCGATAGGTATACAACTTAATACACGATTTATCAAAAAGACATAAGCTAAAAATGTCGAATTGGTTTCTAAATTAAGTTTTCAAGCTTACAAAAAAGGGCCAGTGAAATTTTCCAACAGGAAAAGAAACTTCCACCTCATGAATTGCATTGGCTTATTTTATATTAATATCATAATGACGAAATAAATCACCATTTTCAATCTTCTTGCACTCTAAATTTGTGTCTTTATGTTTTGTCTTTAACCCAAAATCATTAAATAAAAGTTTGTGGTGTCTCCTGAGAAAAAAATTCTATGTGGGTTACGTCCGTTTTCCTTTCCACAGCCGAATTCGAATGGAAGTTTATTTTTGTTTGATTAGTTTTATTATAATTTTACACTTGTTAATACTGAGAATTTTAAACAATGCTTCTGTGGTGAGTCTGATTAAATATTTGAGAATTCGATATAAATATTTCAATCATGATAAGGAATATATTTTTAAATTATTTTATTTAGTATTTATAATGTTGAATAATTTTGATAAAATTATTACCCAGTAAAATTCTTATTTTTTCTTTTACCATGTTCATTCCTAAAGTGGAGCATATGAATCTACACAGTATAAAGATATCCACTTCAAAAGTGGAGTATACGGATCTCCAGAATGTGAAGACGTCTTGATAGATTATTTTTTACGAGAATTGTTTGTCAGACAATTGATCAATCCAAAGGGCATCCCCTGGGTCCTGGATTTTTGGATTTTAAAAATTCAACAGACGGGGAAATAAGCCCACCTTCCCCGGATTGATAGGCGTACACGCTACCAAATACGCTATATCACTGGATATCAACAAAAAAAAAAACATTATAATTTATTGTATGTATTTTAATTTAATTTTAAAAAAAATACTTTAAAATTTTTAACAAAGATTATTCATTATCAGACAATAGACGAACACGTTTACGCACATTTGGAGAGATATGGCTTTCATTAATTGAGACATCCAGAACCTGTGCAATATTTCTTTTAAAATTTTCCGGCTTACTGGATTTAAACATGGGGATCACCGTGTTATTTTGAATACGTGTAAAAAGAGAGTTTCCGCAATGTGAAGACATGTCTTGACAAATTATTTTTTAATAAGAAGAGTATATTTAGAAACTATCCGCAAGTGTGTGCATGTTTATGTGTGTATATAAGTATTGTGTATGTAAGTGTGAAGAAGTGTATAAGATACATCGTGCGATTCCTTAAATCAGCTTTTTAGTCGGAAATAAAGATACAATTTCCGCATCGAGCACTTTTAGATTTTAAACGTGCGAACTTTGCAAAATCCTTAGGCCAGCTGTGTACCCTTGGCAAGCGTACAAAGTCTTTGAAATCTACCCCTCTTCTGAAATATTGAGAGCACGTCGCTGACTCTTGGTTAGTTTCCGCAACGTAAGGACTATGCTTCCAGGCTTATCGCAGAGGGGATGTGCGCCACTAGTGAAGGTATATGCATTATAGTTAACCAATTCGTCTGCACTTCGATAACACAATTACATAATTGTTTTTTAAATATATAAATTTTTGTTGCGTGCATTACAATAATTGTCATTTTGTATCGATATAAATAAACTACTGCTTTAAAAGCCATTAATTTTTAATGCTCAGTAAATTATAACATGTCTCATAAAAATCTGTTATCGGTAAATGTATGTTATATTTTTTCATTGTATATTCCCATAAAGAAATACATAAATACAATACAGTATCTAGCCATCAAATAGCATTTTAACGTTCAGGAGCGAATTCTATGAATATATGTTTAGACCATCGGTCCTCAACCTATTGTACGCAAGCTATGGGTATTTATAACTACAATTATTAATGTTATCGTTCGATTTATTTGTCAACTCGGTTACTTAATCTATTATGATACTATTATCTACCTTATTCGAGGTATCAAAATGCACAACCATTTAAAAGTTTTATTAGGTGTAATAACTGTGAATAAATAATATATTCGAATATCTTTTTGTTTTTCTGTCTTTATGAATAATTCACAGATGATGTAACACTGTAAAGGATTTTTTTACACCATGTTGGCTTCCAAAGTAGAGCAAATGGATCTACACAGCGTGAAGATATCCACTCCGAAAGTGGAATACTTGGATATCCACAATGTGAAGATGTTTTGACAAATTATTTTTCTCAAGAATTGTTTGTCAGACAATTATTCAATCCAATGGTTATCCAGTCCTGCATTTTTGGATTTTTTACAAATCCCAGAGATGAGGAATCGAATTCGCATTCCTCGGATTGCTAGGCGAGCACGCTAACCTCTACGCCACCGGATATACATATATTATGAGATATAAAAAACATAGTAGAAGGTGTACACAATGAAAAATTCGTCAGATAATTTAAATTTGAAAAATGGTTTCCATGTTCATTAAGATTGGGAATTAATATTTTAGCTACTCAGATTTTTTAATTGAAGTATTGAATATACAAATTATAGATCGCTTAGATTATTTTTATTATTTGGTATCTTTATATTTAATATTCGTCAACTAACAAAAAATATTGTTGTTATAATATTTTTTCGGTGACGACTTACCCTTATTTCCCCGATGTCTGTCCAATCAGTTGGGAATCTATCAGGGGAGTGAGGGGCTGAGTTGTACGTTTTCCGCTTTCAAAGTTCCTTCGATATCCTGTTTTGAATACTGCAAACCCCATGCGAAATATGAAGTAAGTACGTACTAGATGGTTAAAAAAATATTCTACTGCCACTATACTGACCAACATAGGTTGACCGCAGATCGAATTTAAAATATGCATATTATATATTATACTTAAGAATGGACAGGGTGCGTTTTATGTTCAAGGCCGATTTCGTTTGGCCGACATTTTTATTTAGCAGTATTTTTTCAGTTTATATTTCACAGTCGTGGGCAGTGCTCGATAATTTTTCATTATAGAGTATCTGCCACTGCAATAATGTGTTAAAATTATCAAAACATTTCATTTAAATAAATGTTCAATATTTAGCGAAAAATCACCATAAACAACGATGTACATTTCAATTTGGCTGGGTTTATTAATAAACAGAATTACCGCTGTTGGGGCACTGAAAATCTTCAATTGATACACTAACAACCATTATCCTCGCATTTAACGGGTCGGTGGCATCGTTGGGTTGTTTTTCTTTGAGAGCGCAAGAGATAATGCTGTAAAAATTCTCGTGACATGTTGGTAAACTTTCTTGTGCCAGAATTGGATCAATCCTACAGCACATGTGGCTTCAACAGGATGTTGTCACATCACACACAGCTCGTGCTACGAATCAAATTTCGGCACACATGCACATCGGCCTGGTACATAAAACGCACCCTATCATCATCATTAGCTTTCATCTAACACAGAGAAGAGATCAGTGGTTATAAAATAGCTCTGTCTCATTCAAACTACCATAAAAACACTTGCATCCTCACACACGTTTGAAAACTCATGTCTAATACTTTTTTTACTATTCCAACTACCTTTGTGTAGCATATGGATCTCTTCTTTACCATTACAGCGTGAAAAATAATCCACTAAAAATTTCCCCGTAGCGTAGGGATTAGCGTGTACGCTTCGCAATAAATCTGTCGGATTTAAAAAAATCTAAATGCAGGACTGGATGCTTATTGGGTTAAGCAATCATCTGACAAACAATTCTCGCGGAAAAAATAATCTGCCAAGATATGCATTCATATTGTGGAGATCCATATACTTCACTTTCGGAGCGGATATCTTCACGCTGTGTAGATCCATATGTTGAACTTTTGAAGCGAGAATCCTATTAAAAAAAAACATATATATTTGAATTGAGAAAAAACTAAATTTATTAGTAAAAGTATATCTATTATACGTCAAAATGAATAAGTAATCTTTTAAATAGAAACGGCACTATTTTTTAAAGTTTAATTTTTCACATAAAATCAATCGCACAGAATTCATTTCTTTCTCAAACATCAAACCCAATAAAAAGAGACGTATAAAAATATAAATCAAATTTCGAGTTTCAGCTTCTCAAATGTTTTTTTTTTCTGTTCGTAAGACGGCAAAAGTTCTTTTCAATATCGGGGTAGTTTTTAGAGCGCTGGGAATCACAATCAAAAAATATTGTAAGACTTTGTATGTATATCCACACAAAGCAGTGAGGAAAAACATTTTTAGCATACATATTTGTGTACATTTAAAGCTGAGCTCTAGCTTTTAAAAAAGTTGCAAAATCTTATGGCGAACAAGAAGGTCTCTTCTCGACAAGGCTAGATAAAGACAGGGTATAATTAGTTAGAATAGCAATCACGCGCACTCTAGTGCACGTCAACCAAGATTTTGGAAAGTTGTTCCTGGGACACTTCTGGCACTCACGAAGAGCGCCTCACGTTCGTTGCGCCACAGTATACGGCCGCATAACGGGTGTAGAGACGTAGCGGGTGGTGGAGGAGAAAGCAAGTGTACCTTTACTAGCATAGAATAAAACGAATCTGTACTCACACATAGCTAGGCAACTGCGACAGAAATATGATTATTTTTCATAATTATTAAAAAATATCTTTATAGTAGGTATTATTAGACCTAATATATATTAATTATTAAATTTAATACAGTGGAAATATTACTTAATTTCGAACGCTAAACGTTATCTTTACTGTTGCCCATAAAGCTCCAGCAACTCGGCGACTCAATAAAAAATAATGTATTCTGATAATTATTCATACTATGAGGTCCACGTAATCCATACGTATGTATAATAGTAATAAATAAATTGATTTGTAATCCACAGAAGGAATCCATAAGAATTGAGTTTTATTATAAACTTATGAACAATATTTACGTATTCATAATCATTCAATAATATAAATAAACAAACTAAAGTATACATTGAAATATGAAAATAGAGAGTATTTTAGTATACTGATTTTATTGTATTTGCATTTTATTTGTGTGATTTAATTCAATTTAGGGATCAAACACTTATATTAGGGATAGTAGAACTTTTAAAATTAAGCTTGGCGAAGTGGATAAGTCGATTGTTCAACACCAGAGATCATTGGTTTAATTATTTACATATTTAAATATTTAGTTAAATTTATAGATTTTTAATGGGTTTATAGATACACTGATAACAGCTTTGCGCTTGTAAATATGATCTGTTGATATAAATTTACATTGCAGAGTGAGTGAACATGTTGTTTAAAATGACGGAACGTTTGTTATCACTACTGGGTGGATAAAAAAAATGTAAAGGTGTACAGCAGGGTGGCTCGAAAATGAAGGGTGAGATAGGCAGAATCCGTGTACACTATGATATAAGAGCATTCAAAGGCTTACAAAACATTCCATGACAGGACAAAATATATTTTTTGTATATATTGATTAAGTAGCTTGCTATTTGGACTGGTATTAAATTTAACTACATTCTTTTCAGTGGTTGGTAGAAGTGAATTGTTTGAAGGGCGTGGATTCAAGTTTCGTAACTGCATAATAATTTAAATGAAAAAAAAATGGAAAGTATGTACACCAAATGGGTTGAACGATTGTCTGACAACTAATTCTCAGTCAAAAATATTTAGAAAATGTAACTATTTAGACTATAGAGCTAGATATATCACGTTCCATATTGGATGTAAACATTTAAAAAAAAAACAATATTTTCTAAAATGCGAG
>JAGVSQ010009125.1:0-13847 GCA_022683975.1 Rhyacophila evoluta | reverse complement strand
AAACTGTGTAGTAATACATTCACAGTAGGCACTCAAAACCGTTCAGAAATAACGGGGGTTATATTCGGCATATCCAAGAAGTGATTCGCGCAGAACATTTCGACGGATATTTTTGTCATGTGCACTGTATTACGCACTATGCCTCGCGGATATATACGTCATAATCACTAAAAAGGTTAAGTAGTCATTAGACATATAATATAATCAGGTATTGTGACATAGAATTTTGTCTCATAAACAAGATATTTAATCACATGTTTAGTGTTGATATCCGTATTTTTTATTCAGATACATAAAAGTGATTCAAGTATTTAAGCACAGATTTGAAGGAAGTTCAAAATATGGTATTTGTTGGCTTGTGAGTGTAGGTAAATTTCATTCAGAAACTTATTTAATTGAGCTTTAAATCATCAATAATTAAATACGTTCAATTATTCTACCGATAGTAATATCGTATTGTATTTGGCTAATGCCCTATTTTCTTAGCTCAATTTTCAATGGGGAAACTATAATTAAACAGTTTTCATCAAACAAAAGCGCACTGTTTACTCAGCCTTGTTTGTACGGCGTGTAATTATATACTGAAGTTGGCCACTTACAAAACCCTAGACGGGAAATAGCCTACAATAAACTTTTCCTATAGCTATTTATACACCGGCACGTTTGTGAAGAGAAGCCTTAAAGTAAAAAAAGTTATTTATTCCATTGAAAACCTTATATAATAGTGCTTAGACGATATACACAAGTTTACGCAGAGCTTTTCACTTTGTCCGTATATAAATTGTCTATAAATAATAATTATTTTTAAAACAAACATTTGTATAAATGTGATGAAAGTATATTTGTGTTTAATTTAATGGGAGTTGTTGATGAATGGTGATTTAAATTATAATTATTTTTTTCCAAACAGCTATCCAAAGATATCAAACGACAAAAAAAATAATGAAAAATTGTTTTTTAATTAAACATAGTTCGTTGATGTCATTAATCAACGCTGAATTTCATTAAGTTTAATACCATTAAGGAGACACATCATATATAATAAATATTCTATTTTATAATAGTACCAATGACAGTTAATAGTTCGACAGTCAGTGGTTACTACTTGATCTCTTAAGTCTTTGGCCAATCTTGCATGTTAATATCTTACGCGTACAAGAAGTTCGTGTGATAATAGTATCATGATTTTTTTTATATCATGTTCGCTCCAAAACGAGCATATGGATCTATACAGTGTGAAGATATTCATTCCAAAAGTGGAGTTTATATATCTCCGGAATGTGAAAACATGTCTTGACAGATTATTTTTGACGAGAATTGTTTGTTACAATTGCTCAACTCAATGGGCATTCGTTACTGAGTTTTTTGATTTAAAAAATGTGGAAATTGAGCCCACGTTCTCCAGATTCAAAGCGTCCAACCTAATCTATCGACTACTAGGGAGACAAACTTTAATAAAATGATACTAAAAATAGCTTTTTAGATTGAGAAAAGAAAAATAGAATCAGTGGTTAAATCACTCTTTCTTTCTCCCAGTGATGAAAACCTTTGAATGGAATTAGATTATCATAAATGCCCACTTACGATATATAATGATATCTGTCTTGTGATATAATTAGATTTTAATTAGGTTGTTAGTTTGCCTTTTGTCCAATCTATCGACTCAAGGTTCAACGATCTATCTGGCAGGGTTTCTTTTCCTCTAGCCATAAGGCAGAGGCGGCGGTCTATGGAAATTATTCTTATTTTCTTGCCAGAATTGATAGTTGGCGAGCTTTTCCAACAATTTCTTTATTAAACCACATTCTAAAAATACAGCCAAGCCATCGTTGGTTATACTATACACAGAACATAGTCGTGGTAGGCAGAAAAAATAAATTGCGTCAGGATAATAACGCATTTGAATATTTTGTGATGGCGTCGGACATTAACGCGCTTCGTGCGTGCAATTAAAAAAAATGATTTCAATTTTGTACTCACTCCGTCGGCTCTGATTGTAAAGGACACGCGATGTCACAGAAGATTGCTTTTAAGCCGAGCGGGTGTTTTTAAAAGCGATCGTTTTAAAAATAAAAACTGTATGTTACATAAAATTAGTTTACTTTTGTGCCAATCCTCGATTAACCAGGAAATTACAAACCCTCGCAAAATATTATTATGTTAGCTTAACGAAGATAGAGACCATACGATAATATTATATAATTGCAACTTTTTATCTAGGAGTCATTTTATAGTACGGCAATAAATTCCAAACTTTTTAAAATTCGTAACTAAAATTTTAAAGTTTGTATTTCACCATCTCGAAGTTCATCGTATAAGAAAAAAATCTATGCTCTTATCAGCTAGAGATAATAAATAATTCTCAGACCACTTAAAACATATCTTGGTATTTATTTTATCCACGTGTATAAAAAAAAACTTCTGTGTTAAAGCAAATGTATTTTTTTATTAATGCGGTCAAATGAAATCTATTTTGAAAATAACAATTTTCGAATACACCGGACTCTTTTTTTACACGGTGGATACGTTTCTCGCAATACCGTGTAAAAAGAGTATCCTAAGATAACAAAAACATGTTGGATAAGTTTCCTTGTATAAAAATCAATGGATATAAAAAATATCATTGTTGTTTATTGTATTTAAATTTTATTTAAAAATAAATAAAAAGATAGTCCGGTGTAGCTTAAAATCAATTCTTACTAGTTAAATGCAATAATAGACTCTTTGCATATTTTGAGAAACCTCCATATTTAAAAAAAAAGTATTTATACCTAATTTTAGCAATACATTCAGCCATTTTTATTTTTAATTTTTCTGTCTTAGTATATACATACATATTTATTATATAGGAAGCGTGTGCTTTTTACAGCAAACGAACCTAAAGTACAAATTTTCAACGACTCACGCTGGCATGGCTTAATTAAGGTAATGTGTATGTATTATAGATGACTACTTATATAATTCATACGGCAAAGCAATAAATGAATAATTTATTCATATTATGCAAAATAAATTTAAAACATATTTGCCTTTAGTAGATATTTAACTTACGATATAAAAAAAAATTAAACACTCCCTCAAGAGAAATTAATCTTAAAACCGCCGTGTCACGTTCTTTTTACTTTCGCACGTTTAACCTGAAAGACGGTGATTGTTTCCTTCTTCCTTTTCCGCAGAAGGGGTACGGCCTTACCCCCCAACAATTGTCGTATTGAGCGCGTTAGGGTTACGCGACTATGTCACAGAGTCGCGCGTTGACCCCGGCGACCCATTTTTCCTTACTCGTTTGCCGAAAATCGATTATTATGTTATTGTGGTTTCATTGTGTTATATATTCCTCCCCCCGCTATGAAAATTACGTAGCGTTTTTATCGAATTTTATTATATTTATGCCTCAGTCATTTGCATTATAGTTTCGTGCATTAAGAAAATGGATTCGAAATAATTATAAATAGTTGCTAGAAATTGATTCCGATATCAAATTCTGATACGTAAACATACTATTTAATTCAATACTAAAAAATATTCAAATTTTGTGTATGGCGATGATTTAAAAAGAAATGGTATTAAGACTTAATGTTGTATTGTAATTTTATCAAATATTTTTATAATAAAAATGAAGTGGTCCGCTTAACTAAGACGTTGCGTAATTGATGGATATATTTACAAAGTGAATTTATACCAACATATCAAAATTTAAAAAGAACTATTTTTTGTATGAAAACATAGTGAAATAATTTCGCTTTGGAAATATATCCCTCAATTATCAATGCTTAAAAAAAAAGTAAGATATGAGATACAATATATACATAATTATTGTAATATTTATGTTTAGCATCGACGTCTTACGTCCAGGGAATGCATGTTAGTTTTCTACATCTGTTGGATTTAAAAAAATCTGAAAATGCAGGACTGGATTCCTATCGTGTTGAGCGATTGTCTGACAGCCAATTCTACTGGGAAATAATCCGTTAATGCATGTCTTCACATTGCTGATATCCGTATTCTCCACTTTCAGAGTAGACATCTTCATATTGTGTAGATACATTTGGTTTACTTATGTAGCGGGCATTGTAAAAAATAATTGTTTCGATTTGGATCGGAACTACAATATATATTTTAGTTCTTGAAAACGAAGAAAGTTAGATAAATTCATTTTATCTTGTTTATGGAATATTTCCGTTTTATATAATAGTGAACGAAAAAAGTAGTACAATAAATTAATATCCTTTCATTTCAGCTTGAAGAGTGACGAGGTCATGCCAATATAAAAAAGTGTGGTGCCCATTTTAACTTTTATTTCTACTTCGTTATTGTTCCGTTCATACAAAAAGCGCTCCTTTGATCTCATTTCCGCAATACGGAGAAAAGAGAATTCAGTTTTTTTTTTACTTTAAAATTTAAAGCTTACTGTGAATGGTTCTCCAAATTATACAATCTCGGAAAAAGTCTGTCTTTGTCGTTGATATTTTGAATACTAAAACAAAATTGGTATTCAATAACGAAAAGAGTTAAATATAAATATATATAATTACTGTCACACGAAAAAAATTATGTATTATGCTGATAAATGTTTATGAGGATTGTTTGTCAGATATTGGCTTGCACTGAATGAATATAAGATGATAACTTATCATCAATCCGGTACGCGGGGTTATCAGCGCGAGCAATGCTGCTATATATTCTCAACTCGGCATTATCAATTCGGATACATATCGATGGCTTAATCTGCAAACCAGATAACTCTTCACATGGTCAAAAATCCGATTTTGATGCCATTTTATTCAACTTCAATTTTTCCATTGGACCCTTAACGTACAAAATTCACCAAACATTGACATACGTAAAATCACCGTACACGCCACCCAACGCCGTGCAGTAACATACACATTCCCAAAAGCTTTTGTTGCTCCTGAAGATTTCACACAAATAGAGTTGGCTTATAAACAGTATCATCAGTTACGGACATTCAACACGTTTCCAAAGGTGCTAACTACACCAGTATTGTTAGTCACTTTAATATAGGAATTAAAGTGAATTTCACAGTAATTAATTAAACACTGTCTATAGGCTACTTCATCACAGCTAAATTTTTAGGCTATGATTTTATTATATTTCTTAGGATGTCACGAAATGATTCGATGTGTGATTTTTTATAAATAAATATCAATATCATATTGAATACCCATATAATATATATTATACCATATTCTACTCACCCATTTTCTTCGTGTGATAACTATAGCCTACATTTTTCTACGCTATGGTATAATTCTTGATTTTGTTGGACCAGTATCGATATAGGCATGATAATATCATATGGCATATAAATAAATATTTGCATGGCTAATGCTATAAAGATAATAAATTTATGATTATTATTCAGCTATTTGAAATCCATTTCGATATCCATAAAAATTCGTCGAGCAAACGGAGCCACAATCAATAGATTAAATATTTTCGTTATTGATTATGAAAGCAATTAATTTATTAGGCATGAAACGTAACTTTAACCCAAATTATTGTACAAGTTTTTAAATCCTAATTTCATATTCATATAATTGGTTTATTTTTACTATGGCGTTGGCAGGCAACATGTTGAACTCGTATTATCTACTGAATAAGCTTTGTTTATGTTGTAGGTGTCCACATCGTTATTAATATTTTATTCGGTCTGTTTCTAGCTGTCATCCGCGTAAATATTCAACTAGTCAGAATCATTAGTATTCTGGAATTTCTTTTAAATGGCCCAAATTTCACTCACAGTCTTCGCAATTTATAATATATAATAATAATTTTCATTTAAACATTCACTTATACGTCATAGATTATTTAATATATACAATCAAGCCAGTTTGTATCAATACATTGCTGAATGAATTCTTGTCGGTCTCACTGTCAAGTATTCCTCGGAACAACCTGTTTTTTCTTCTGCGTTTCGAACAGTCCATCTCCACTGGATGAATAGATTTTCTCAGCGATTATTTTGTATGCAAGCAACGTAGCGGTAAATGTTTTCTTTTTAATAATATGTGTTTTATTTTTAGAAATGATGAAAGAGAAAAAATGTGATGCGATATTTTAATTAAAAAGCCTGTAATAAAATATTTTTTAATGTCAACAACAGTTGTATTTTAAATTAAATGAAATTTACTTAAGAAAAACGAGTACTGCTTAAACATAATAAAGATGAGAATATGAGTTGAGATGTCAATTATGTTTTATGTTGATAAATTTAAGAAAAAACAGTCAAGTATAATAAGATGGATTTGGTACAAAAGTAAAATATTTTGTGTTTGTGATATTATGCAATTTAACAATTATAAAACTATCATTCTTGTTGGTTGGATACTTTAGTTCTATTAATTAATTAGTTTTGTTGAAAGTTAAGAGATTTGAAATGAAATTGTACCAAGTAAATAGTTTAGATAATAGATAATCGATTTTTGTTGTTTTGTTGGAGTGTAAATATAATGTGAAATATAAAGTGATATCTATTTTTTACACCATGTTCACTCGCAAAGTGGACCGTAAGAATCTACACAGTGTGAAAATATCCACTCTGAGAGTAGAGTGTATGGATCTCCGCAATATGAAAACATGTCTTGATAGATTATTTTTCATGAGAATTGATGTCAGACGATTGCTCGACTTAATAGGTATTTTAAAAATATAATCTCGACAAAAAAATATGCGTTAAACAATTGCATGTTCTTGAACTAAAATTTAATTTTGGGAATACCGCACTAATTAATAAAATTGCCAGCTATTAACTTCAAGATATTATCTTAAGATATTATACGGAAGAATTAAATGTTATAATAAGAAGGCATACTTTCTGTTTCGTTTTCATCGTATGAAAATTGTTGGAAATCAAATAATGCCAAATCCGCATGTTTCTGCGATATATTATAATATTTTTTTGAATGTGGGTACTTCGTACATGATGTAGTCACATCACGCGAATCTATGATCGTTCATTGTACAACATATGATATATACTTAAACGTTATTTTTATTCAAATCAATTTTTATATTAACCATAAAAGCCCATAAATTGTTTAATAAAACGTTTTATATAAGATTTGTAAAAAATATTATGGAGAGTGATTTTAATTATATTTCTTAAAATTGTAACGCTCTGTGTTGTATGGATTTAATAAATTAGATACAAAATTGGCTTAATATACTGCAAATCGGTTATTTAGTAACAGTTTGTTAGTATACTGATGATTGTATAAAACAATTTGTCTTACCGATAGTGTAAAGGTTAGCGTGTGGACCTCGCGATCCGAAGAATGTGGGTTCAATTCCCATATTAAAAAAATGCAAGACTTGAATGCCAATTGGTTTGAATGATCATCTAGCAAACAATACTCGTGAAAGATAATCTGACATAAAATGTGTCTTCAGATTGCGAAGATCCATAACTCCACTTTTGAAGTAGATATATACACTTTGTAGATACATATGCTCCACTTTCAGAGAGAACATAGTGTAATATATTGTATATATTATTTAATTCGGCATTCAATTTCTGCAATATCGAAGCTTCATTTGTATGTAAAGTGCATTAACACAATACATTTACCATGTATCTACTAATAATTAGAAAGCACGTAACATTTTAAATAGCTCGCAAAAGATTTTATATTTATTTTTAAGTACGAAAAAAGTATTTATAAGTGGGAAAATTGGGTTGTTTTGAACGGAGTAAAACGTAGGGTAAGACTTTTAGCGGAAAATTAAGGTTGTAAATTCCACAAGTAAGCGGTATTTATGTCATTAATACTCGGCCAGTGGTGTAGGGATGAGAAATCTAACCAATGTAGAATTTTACGATTGAAACTATTGGTATCATTAGTTTAATTAATAGTTGAAATCTTTCGACGTGCTAGACTAAAGCATTTCGTTGGTGTGTATAATGCCACGCGAATAGTTTTAATATCGTATCCTAACGGCCCTTGCCCACAAACCTAAAAAAATAGCTGATATAAAATATTGAAAAGTCTGCTTATTATAATATTGTATATTGGTATCGTTGGCATGTTGATGGAATATGATCGACAGCATGAAATGTAAGTAAAAAATAAACTCTCGAGTTACTTCAGGTTCAACGATCAAACTTACGATAAATATAACCTTGCAACGATGCATCTATTAATGCAGTGGTTCTCAAAGTTTTTCGAGTAGCATCGCCTTTTTAAAATTAAGATTCTCTCACGGCGCCTACTCGTAGTAAAAAGTATGAATAAGAGCTAAAAATAAATAAAATTGCTGTTTCCCGTTTTTATTCTTTCTAAAAAAATATTATAAAATATTTCGCAATACCCGTGTAGTGACTTCATGGTACCCCAAGATTCCGCGGCGCGCACTTTGGTAATTCTTGGTTTAATGATATGCTATTGAGTAATCAGTGTTTAGTTTGAATATCTTACATTAGACTAAAATATGCATTTTTTCTAAAATATAAATTTCATTTTCTTAAATATAAAAGACATAACTAGAGTTCTTTTTGTGATATTATTAATGTGGTATTAATAAAAAAAGACAAACAAAAGATTTTTCAAAAGTAGATTATGATTATCAAAACATGATTTCATTTACGTATTCCACCACTGTTTGTAATGTCTCATTTTCCATTGTTTACGTTTTGACTTATGCGGGATGTTTTTTTTATTGTTTGCAAACTTCACCAAAGCTTTTTATAGTTTCGCGTAAGCCGTATCTTGTTACGATTTACAACACAAAACATACATTTCTTTAGAATTTCTTTGTTTCCTTGAAAAGTAATGCCCTAATATGAACACTTCTCCAAATTCAACGGGTGTTTTCTTACAAATATAAAACACAAAAACCTGGTATTTGTTCAGAAAACAAACAACACACGTAAACTGTCATTGTGTCTTCAACCAGTTAGTTTAAATTAAATTTATTTAATCGGTGCTTATAAATTCTCATTTTTAAACAATATTTTAAAATTATGCTATATTTTTTGCAGTAAATTCCTTCAATGTCTTTGGGATATTACTTCTTTTACAAAAGAGTCGCATCTAAGTGTAACAGTTTCGATATGCATATAAAGCCACCCGAGTAAACTTCAGAAAGCAAATTCTATTAGCCACCTGACCTACTTGCGAACGATTTCCATTCTACTACATAAGCACCCATCAACACGGCAAATATACCAACCGCATCCCCTTCTATCTAAGTCACACAAAGAAGATTTCAATACTAAGGGTGAGCATTATATATATTGTTCAGTAATCGAATCTTTATTGAATAATCGTGCTAAGAGATTATTTCCACTTATTGATAATGTTTATTAAATTATCGACCTATATAAATTTATTTTTCGGATATAGTAATGCGTAAATAAGAAAACTTTTGAAATTGGCCGTTTTATTGTTAATGGTGATGTTTAAAAGATGATTCAAATGATACTTGTTTTTAAATAATGATAAATTTTCTTTGTTTACGAACCGAAAAAAGATTATTTTTAATTTAAGGGACTTGAAATAACTTACACGACGCGCGCTTATGTATAGTATATGCAATAAATAGCTGATGGTACTAAAAAATATTAAGGATTAGATTTAGGTTAATTTTACATATATGATAATATATCCTCGGTAGCGTAGTTACAGGACTGGATGCCTATTTGGGCTGAGCTATTCTCTAACAAGCAATTCTCGTGAAAAATAATCTCTCAAAACGTCTTTACATTGTAGAGATCCATATGCTTCATCGTGGGAGCAAATATGGTACAAGAAGAAGATAACATAAAGTTGCTTCTAACGCAATGGATTCAAATCAGTAGGAATCGGTTTGGGATCTAGTATTTGCATACTTTTTGGTAATTATTTTGATTTATATAATATATGACCCGCACATAACTTGTAATAGTGCTGATTATAAGTATTTTTCGAGCAATTTCTGAATGAACAAAAATGATTTCAATGGTATTCTTTGTATTATATTGAATATATCAACATATTGTTAATTCCCTAAGAGAAATTTATACGAAGGGTATGGCTTAAATACCATGGGCGCGAATTATAATTCTTGAGAAATTTAGAGAGCTTAATATAGTTTAGGATATTGAAATTGCACAGCTTAAGAGAGCGAGTCATGCGGCCAATAAATAGATCTAAGCCAGTGATTCCCAAACGTTTCTGCCACAGATCCCTAAATTAGATAATAACAATCCGCGAATCCCGATTTTTTCGGAATCCAAAAAAAAAGAGATTTAGAATGAAATAAAATTTAGATACCGCAAATTTCTAGAAAATAAGATAAAAATCGGAATTCATTTGAATTTCTATACATTTTCACCTTCGCACATTAGCCCAGGATTATAAGGCATTCTCGATGTATTTTCGTACTTGGTTGGCTGTGTAAAATTCGATATTCGTCTTGATTTTATTGCTGTAATCCCTAGTCAAATTACTTTCGTTTTTTTAGCTGGCGCGTATAAAACGTTCACGGAGTCCTCGATGTTGTCCGCAGACCCTCACATTAATTTCAAGTTTCCACGGACTCCCTCAACGGTCGCACGGATCCTCGAGGGTTGGAACAGATCACTTTAAGAACCACTGATCTAGACCGACCGCTCATCTTTACAATATTTTCGTGCAAAGTTCTATAACTAGAGACTTTTTGAAAACCTAAATCGTATTGGTTTCTCGGCTGAGTCACAATACTTTATTGATAATCGCTAAATTCAACTTAGATGAGACACTATTGCAAATCGTTGTGCACTCTACTAACTGTAATAGATAACTCAAAGAAAGTTTTATTCTACATTTGAATATCCAATTCAATTAATGGAAATTTAATGTTTCCATTTCATTTTTATGTGATTCAATTGTAGCGTTGATATAATGACTATAATGGTTATTTTCATATCATTCAAAATAATCTCATGCCTTTCGGTTGCACTAATTCCCATAATCAGGTGGTATATTTTATTGTTTATATCAACGTTTCCTTTGTATTTGGACTGAATAATAATAAACTAACGTTCGAGGGCTGAATAAAAATGAGCATCGGAAAAAAGTAAACCATACCCAGTTTGTTTGTTTGAGCGGAGAAGAAAGAGCCCTGCCTCAACGATTTCTTTCTTCTCGATGACAAAGCTAATAATATATCGATAAGTAAATGAAGTCAGAGACAAAATTGTGAGTTAAGAATATACATTTCGTATAAAGATATTAAAGCTTTGTCTGTCTCGTCAGCAATGAATATTAATAGATTTTGACGTTTGTTTGCTTTCTTATTTTAATATAAGCATTCCACAGAGTTTTTAAATATACAATAATATCGCCCATGACAATTCCAGACTTCAGTTATCTCTAACAAAGACGTTTTGGTATACATACAACTAAAATTTTGATCGTTTTTTTAAAAACTATTTTATTATTTGAAAATATAATATGTATATATACTGTGAAAAGGGAAATGGACGTAATCCGCATAATACAAATTTTACAGGAGGTACAAAAACATTTATTTAATGATTTTGAGTCAAAATTAAAACATTACATAGAGGCAACTTTGAAGTGGATGAAGGCTAAAACTGGTGTTATATTTACTCAATATTATATTCATTCATTAAATAATTTAAGAGAAACTAATACAATTGATTAGAACGTCCTTTTTTAAACTTAAAAGCTAAATTTAAACATTTTCAGCTTATGTCCTTATGGTAGGAACGTATTATATATTAAATTGTATACATTCAGAGTAATGAATTAAAGTTATTTTGAAAAGTTGAGGGCTTAGAGTCCTTTTTCCTTTCCATATTTGATATTATATTAGTAGAATAGCGTGATTTCCATTGAGATGTATATATGTTATCATATTTTCTAATGATCGTGTTATTGTCTGAAAATTAAATATGACATTAGCATTTTTTCAGTTGCGATGCTACTTTGACACTTGTGTTCACCGTTTGATTACTATATACATATTATATACAATGGGTTTAAAATATATATCTAGTCATCGTATAATTATACGCCAAGATGCTTGAAAAATTATATTTACAAGTGGTCGGCTTTCGTTATCTGCTATTCACTATCCGTTCACTCCGCCAAAACATTTTCAAGTGACGATAAATTTGAATGATAAATAAAATCTGCGAAACAATTTACTCCACTTAAACTTTTCATATTAATTTAATGTAATATTTAACGAACACTAAATTTTTGACGTTTATTTATGAATGATTATTTAAGTAGTTTTAATTATATTTTGCTACGATTTATTGATGGGGTTTAAAAGGGAATTATACTATGGAAAAACGTAGTACATATATAAATATAAAAATTATGTGTGTATGCCAAATATATTTTTCTTATAAAATTAAACGAGTATACGATTTATGTTTTAATATAATATAATCTCCTTACATCCACATGGGATTCGTTTATTTTGGTTTATCCTTTTGTCTGCTCGCGAAATAAGCTGTCGACACGTCAAACTACTTCTATGTTATTTCTTTATTTATGTAAATTGCACGCTCGTGCTTTTATTTCATGACGTCTTCTCTGAGAAAAATTCTCCGACGGGGAATAAATCCATATGGAGTCGTTACAGAGGTATACGGAATTTTATTCTTTCGCGTTGCATTGTCTCTGGAATTATTTGCTTGCAATATTATTTTAGTATTATTAAAAGTCTGTGCCAGAAGAATTACGAGAAATTATTTTTATACTGCATATGGAATAAGTAATAAAAAATGTAATTTGTAATGTCAATATAATAAATTGATTTATTTAAATATAAACATATACAAAATTCCAACATTGGTCGAGTTAAGATTGTAAAAATGATAATTATTGCTTGGCATTTTCAATAACTTTGAAATTATCTCTAACAGCCCGCAATTTCAATATTCTATTATCCATTTTATCAAAGATTTAAAAATAATCAAAGCTCAATATTAGTATATATAATTAAACTCCTTGGCAGTGATAAGTGAAATAAATTAAAAATATTGTAATCATAAACAGTAATTTCTCTGTTTAAGTGCCAGTTTTACTTTAAATAATTCGTCAAGATACAGAAAGAGAAGCGTCAAATAATTTTTATAGTAATGTCAGCTGTTACATAAATCTAGCACAATGTTTTAGATTATAAAAAGTTAAAGTAGAACAAACTACACCAGGGTAGTACTCGGTTATTATTTATATTAAATATTGTAGAAGATACTTATGTTCTAAACCTGAAAAGATACGATTGATGTAAGTTCTGTAACCAATGATACCTCAGATAAAGTTTTAGACAGTCTTTACAGTTCTTGTCGGTGTCATCCATCGTTTTTGGTACCATTATATAGAACAATTTTGCAAATATGAACGTGAAATCAAATCGAGCTGATACGAAGTGATCTAGTTTTCTTTTATAGAGTCCATTATGGCTAAATTCATTGAATCTATTGTTAAATATGTTAAAAGCTTTATTGTTAGCAATTTCAATCAGCTTTATTAAATTTTTATTTGCTTGATATTTTTATACTAAAAACCGTATGTAATTACACTGCAATAACTATTATTAATATTATATGTTCACAATTGCTCAACCAATTTTGAATATTATTCCGTTTTCTCTAATTTATTATTCGTGTCCGATATAATCAAAATAGTATATAGCTTAATTTGTACAACTCTGTCAACAATATTGTGTTACGGAAATGCATAACAGAATTCTTTTTAGTCTGAATGTCAATACTAGAATTTTTATGTTCTAGCATTAATTTTTTTTTTTTTTTATACCATGTTCGCTCTAAAACGTGGAGCATATGGATCTACACATTGTGAAGATATCCACCCCGAAAGAGGAGT
>JAGVSQ010009124.1:0-13847 GCA_022683975.1 Rhyacophila evoluta | reverse complement strand
TAAAAATATATATTTTAAAAATTATTTTATTAGTGAACTTAGATATAAAAAAATAATCACCGAAGTAATTCATAAAAATAATACTTTAAATATATTAATTCAACTATAAAAAGATAACGTATTGATAAGAGTGAGTAAAAAGATGCTACAAAATATTATCAGAACAAATAATTACATGGTAATCTTATTCATTCAGATTATTGCAATATAAACAACTTAATTAATTGCATAAAGTAGCCCTACTGAAAAATGATGAATGATTCAATATTATCACACGTCAAATCTCGCTGTAGCAAAGTACGTGGAACCGTAAAAATATTTGTTGCAAAATATTTTTTTTATTGTGGAATTTTCTTGTACATCGGTATTCGCTATGAAGATATTTGACTTTCATAGTATTTCCATTAATGACTCGTTTTATTTCGCTCGATTGTAATAAATACATGGTATTATAATGTGAGCGCTAACTTTAAAAACAGTATAACTGTTAAAAAAATTTCAATTAAAATTTTAAATAAAAGTATACTGAGATACTTTTATATATTTTCGTTGGTCCCATGACATTTGCGCAGAAGACAATCGTTCACAGACAAATGCACGCAATACATCTCTGCACGCATACAAATGCGCACATAGACATAGTATGACAGTTTAAACTAAAATAATGTGATTATAGTAAAGATTGTAGATGTAGATTTAGATGAATAAAATCAATGAATAATACCAGTAATATACTTTGGGAGATGAATTTCGGATGTGTTGTTTTTATTACTGACGTTTATTGATAAGATTAACTATGAAATATGCACGTGGTCTTCTTAGACTTCAGCTAAAATCAGACGGACTCATCCAAAGTAACAATTGGCGTGAAAAATTGAAAAATTTTCAGCGCTAAACTAATGTACACGTGGTTCATAAAAATGCGTCTAGCCCCTGAGGGGTATGAACGTACATGTACGTCCGTGTGCTTTATTGTTAAAACTGTTCTTTTAGTTTTTAATAATATGTTAATATTTCTTCTGATACAAATATAGGATAGATTTATCAATGATATATAGAAGTCATAACAGTTTTATTATAAATTTTTAGGCTAGAAAGAAATACGTAACCATTACGAAAAAAAAAATACTTCAGCATTTAAAAATTTCCTCATCATTTCTATAATTATTATGATTTGTAAATAAACGGACGATTATTTATAATGCAGTTCAAAGAAACACATAGATTCTTATGGGTTAAAATATGTTCTCAGGTGCTCATTTGATTCCTAAACGGGAGCGGTCACATGTAGTAACGTTATACACATTCTTACCAATTTGGAATAACTTTTCAGTTTATTTTGTTCGTTATTTGGAAATAGAAGACCGTTTCTTAATAATCGGCATATGCAGTTCAATTGATTTTGTGATATTAGTTTTGTTGATAGTAGTGAATGAATTTAGTGTTTGAAACGAGTGTGTATAAAAAATTAACTCATTAATGGAAGAGTATTTGTAACTATTGTCTTGTTAACTGAAAATTAATGTTTTGGTATTAAATTAATTTGCCATCAGCACGTTGTGAGAAAGTGCATTAAATTTGGCTGCACCTGTCTCGTTCTCAAATTACTTATGAAGAGATCAGCGAAATGGATTGTCGCAGGTGTACCGAGGAAGCATTAAGGATTTATGAATCCTTAAAGGGTTAACGATCTGACGTGAGATTATTCAGCTTAAACGATATTATCCGATACAATAAAACTAAATTTAGGTTACAATTTAGATAATCCTTGTAGATTGATTTATACGATATATTGTCATTCCACATTTATTTATTTATCAACTCTACTTATCAAATTTTAAGTACAGACTCACTAAAAATCCTTGAATTGTGAAAGAGCACATTTGTTGTTTTTTTCAAATTTGATGCTATCTAGAAAAAAATCCTTATCTAGACAAAGTATTGACACGTTAAGAACATTTTCGATAAACTTACTTATAAACCGATAATGTTCAACCATATTTTCACGATTAATATTATTTTTATTATGTCCAAAAGTGGAACATAATGATGGTTTAAGGTGCATATTTGATTAGTTTAACAGTTTTTGAGTGTAAAAACTGATTATTTTGATATTTGTTTTGCAATTATTTTAATATGGGAAAACACATTTAAAACAATATATTCATACAACTGATTATGAATGACATACTTTTAATAGATCTACATACAAAATAGAAGAGTTCTATAATTTACGGTGTAGGTTTCGATCCGAATTAAGTTGTTAAATTTTCATTTGATATTTTTTCGATATATAAAAAAAAAGCCAAATTAAAACACGACATGCACAAAGCATGGCAAAACAAGGTGGTATTATTAAGTCATTTTCAGCTAAAAGTGGACCTATCAAATTCGCACTTTAAGCCACTGATATGCATCTCTAGAGAAGATATCCAATATAGAATATCTGTAATACAAAAACATATCTATGTCACGATAGTTCATTTTGAGGCTATTAATCAATCTGTTCGGCACCTAATCTTTAAATTGATTAAAAAATAAAATTAAAATGACTAAAAAACACAAAGTATTTAAATAATTTTGTTTACAAAAATTATCATTATTTGATCACTGTATATCTGGTATATTGTCATTCTTACTTGTAAATGAATAACTCGTGTTTTACATGATATATTTATGCACTGTATATTTTCATAGAAGTTAGACCAAATGTGCGCCAATAACTTGTTAAAGTGTCCTCCATTAAAGTTCTTTGTTTATTCACGAACATTTCTCTAGTCGACTAAAATTAAAAAATAAACAATCGCTTAATATAACTACAAACAACTTTCTTTAATCTCAAGCGAATCACTGATTTGGACTGATATGATATACATATATACCAATTTTCGCTCCCAACGTGGAGGATATGGATCTACAGAGTGTGAAGATATCCACTCTGAAAGAGGAGTATTTCTATATCCGCAATATAAAGACGTCTTGACAGATTATTTTTCACGAGAATTTTTTGTCAGACATTTATTGCTGGACCTAATGGGCATCTAGTCTAGGCATTTTGTTATTGTTTAAAGATTGACAAATGACGAAATCGAGCCTACATTCCCTTATATGAAATTTGACGTGCAACACTTAACCTGTTACTTGATTTACCCTCCTCCGTGGCCGTATATTGTGACGTTACAAACGTAAACATGATGCAAGAACACCAAAAGCAAACGCGAACCATCATTTTCTTTTATATACCATTTTCGTTCCCAACGTGGAGCATATCAAACTGCACATGTTAAAGATATCCACTCCGAAAGATGAGTATATGGATCTATATAATGTTAAGACGTCTTGACAGATTATTATCACGATAATTGTTTATCAAACAATTACTCAACCCAATGAGCATCCAGTCCTGCATTTGTCGGAATTTTAAAATTCGACAGATGGTGAATCGAGCCCGCTTTCCCCGGATTGCTAGGCGCGTACAATACCGGGGAGACCATTTAATATACTTGACAACAAGTAGAATAATTATATTTTTTAGTAATTAGATAGTGTTAAAAATTTAAATCCATAAAAAATATTTGTAAAATGAAAACTTACAACCTATCTTGAAAAGAAGTGAAATAAATATAATTATAAGTGAGCATCATGATATTTTAGATATCAGTATTTTAAATAGATACGTAAACGTATATATCGTCGTATTACTGGCAAAAGATGTGAGTAACGTGAGACCTAATAAAAACTTTGACTATTTCAAAACTCACTTTTTTACTTTAACGTCTTTTGCCAGCAATACAACGATATGTTATATTGAGTATTGACAAAAATAAAAGATACAATTAATCTTTGATTTTTTTTGGGACGCATACCTGTATCAAATTCAAATTTCGTTTTACACGGATTTGTACAACGCGAAGTTTTTCTGGAACAATATGACCGTGCTATACGAAGTCCGAGTGCATGTGAAAGTTTAACGAACTTAAATAATTTGTCATGAAACTAAAAGCTAAAAAAAAGCTTTTACTTGCAAGAATAATACAATTTCATATTCTGAAAAAAGTGGTAGCTGACAGCTTATCACGCTTTATACTAGAACATTTTTGTTTGCTAAAATCCGACAAGATAAGGCTTTTGGAGGAATAAGATTTTATTAAAGTTTCTTTTAACAGTGTAAGACGTTATTTTATCAAAAAAGATTACATTTAAATAATTCATTAACGCCGCCATTGTTAGCATTGTGATTGTAGCATTTACGACATTTTTGCGCATTTTATAGTCAATATTAAGTTTTATTTTCCACTGCATAAAGAAATTAAAAAACCTAACATCTTTAAAATTCGGGGATTGTCAGATAAAAGAGTCATTCTTCACCTTTGTTTTACGACCCCAATAAAACCCCAGGCGCCATTAAAACTGTACTTTAATATGCTTTTTTTCTCATTTGCAGGTGAGTACTCACAGAAAATGTTTCGCAGCCCTGTCTGAATACAAAATTAAGTTGCCAGTAAGAAAACTGGGTACTTCAAAATGTATGTATTTTTTTTATCGCTACAACACTTTTCTTGGTCGACCGAGATCTATAGCCATGTAGGCCATACTCTATATAGACATTTTGCTATGATATAATTTGTTCAACTTTCAATTTTTTTTATGTCAACCGACTCTTATTTTGAACTCTCCCAAGTCATGACAACAATTCTTAACTTACCCAAATTCATCTCGTAGAAAGAACAATGGACACAGAAATACCGACGATAAGAACCAAATTCGAGCAGAATTTAGACTCCTGGAGGCATCTACAGTATATATTCTAGTTTCACTATCATTTCATTTTCTTCTTCTTCCATATTCGCTCTCTAATTGAAGCATATGGACACCACGTGCCGCCTCCAAGATACCATGTCACCCACCAGTATTCTAGCGTCCTCCCAAGTCATACTTGCATTCCACAACTCTGCCGAATACATTCTATAGATATTATTTACTCGACAGACAACCAATTAGCTTGAAGAAAAAGCAAGCTAAATTCAGACTCTCTTTAGGCATCCGCAATATGTGGCCGAGCTAGGTCGAGCGTCGCAGCTTCACTTTGTGGTTGCACAACTTATTAGTAATTATTTTACGATAAAAAAATCTTAAGAGCTAATGATAGTCATTAGAAGCATTTTTTGGCAAATTAAGGGGATGAAACAGAGCTTTCAATTCAAGCTTTCACCTTTGTAGTGTGTAAAAAAGTTAAGAATAAGTACGCTACTTATATATATAATAATTTTCTAGTAGTTTTTATTTGCGTATAATTTCTACAAAAACCACAATCTAATCACAAGTTTGCTCATCGAAGCAGTGCCCAACTTAACCACAAGTGTGCTAGTTAACAAAATAATTCATAGCGAAATGTGCCCATTACGTAAATGAGCACCAAATTATAGACTCACTTGATATAAATAATGTCTTGTATCGTTGTACAATTATTCCAGAACTTTTTCAATTATATTTCTTTAAATCGATATGTGAATACGGTCGGAAAAACAAAATATAAAACCTGATTTTCCAAGAAAAATTCCAAACTGATTAAAAATGCATTAGTTTTCTTCAAGAATAAAATTACTGCGTGAAAAATTCTACATTGATAGGTAATATAAAGAAGAGATATAAAACTAAATAATTGGGAGTGGTTCAATTTTCATTTATTAATATTATCACTAGAAAGGTTAAGTAAAGTAACACAGGGTCGTATGGTTACGTTCTTTTGGCGGAAAAATCAAGTGAGTTTTCTTTTTAAATGAAAAATTCATGTAGGCTGTGTGCCAAGTCAAACATGCTATAGTAAAACCAATGATAGATTACCTAGCGAAAGTTTAATGCATAAGACTTGTCAGTATTTCATTTTCTCTTTCACTTTATTCATTCTACTATGAAAGGTTGTGTGCACACGTAATTTAAGTTCTAATTCAAAAATCAACTGTGGAAAGGAAAAAATATGTAACTCACGCATAAAAAAGTTTACTTGAGGCGCAATACAGTATATTTAAGCCAAATTCAAAATATTTTTTTTTATATATACCACGTTCGCTCCCAACATAGAGTATATGAATCTACACAGTGTAAATATATCCACTTCGAAAGATGAGTATATATACAATAGATCTATGCAATGTGAAGACAAGACTTGACAGATTATTTTTCACGGTAAATGTTTGTCAGACAAATATACAACCCAATGGGCAACCAGTCCTGCATTTTTTGGGATTGTGACAGTGCTGTACTTTTCGAATTTTTTAAATCCGACAGATGGGGGTTCGAATCCGCATTCCCCGGATCGCTAGGCGCGCACACTACCAACTACGCTACCGGGTAGACATTAAATAGATACAACATTGAAGTGCATGAAGATTAAAATTGACGTATCATGTATTCAAACCGATATTTGTTTAATAAATTATTAAAGAAAAACTGATTGCTTCGTTTACTACTGAGTCCTTTTTCCTGGTCGCGAATTTTACATGTCGTCCTTTTTTCGAACTTAAAAATACTAAATTTATACATTTATTTAGCATTTAAACATTAAACTTACATCCTTTCAATACAACGTGTATTAAGCTGTATACATCAAAAACAAATTTGGAAAAAATTGTAGATTATGTTATTTTTTCTTTCTGCAGTCGATACATATATCAATATATATTATTTTTATCCGTTATAATTTCCAATAATATATACACATACATAAAAATAAGTTTTAATTCTTACAAATAAAAAAAAATATACATTTATTACACTAAAAATCTTTACACACACGTGTTTAAGGCGAATACCCAAGTTAGCTTATATATATTATAGTTACCATTTTAAATATATTTCTTTACTAACGTTAAAGCATTTTTTCAACTCAACAACTCAAAAAGAGTAAATTGAGATAATCCTAAAGAATTGAGGCAATTTTATGCAAATGTTTACTGTAAAAATGTTGCAACAAGATGGGTTTATAAATTATTTTCAGCTAAAAGAAGAGAACTTTGCGCTTTAATCCATCGATTTCAAAAAATATATATCTTATATCGAAGCACGGGTAATTTCAATAGGTGACTAACATTTAGTATATTCAAAAAAAATTAACATATATATGTGTTGTGATTAAGCTATCTTTGAACTTACTATAATGCTTTCATTATTTTATATACGAGCTTTCCACGCACATGCTGAATTATTTGACCGAGTCTGCCGCAAAGTGATAGGAGTCTGAATTATTTATCGGGACGCAAAGTGTCGCTCGCTCGCAATCTGTGGGGCGTGCCCTTTATCAATTGACATTCGCTGGAAGTCAATTAGGTGATTTATCCAATTTATCGATAAAAAATATCTTTCAAAGAATACCGGAGTAAAAAGTCAGCCATTAATATATAATTATATAAAATACCGAGATCACCAAATGTTTGCTTTATAATATAATATACATTGTATTATTTCCATATTAAAAAAATCTAAACCTCTATAAGCATCATATTTTAAAAATGCATACATTTTTTTTGGAAATGAAAAAAGTCCGCATTCAAAACTTAATTTCATTTTAATGTAGCAATTTCTTAATTTAAATTTATTTTCATCCATAATATTGTCCTCACTCAGTTTAAACGCCTGAAAAATAAAGGCATTCATGACATATTTATTTTATAAGTTCTCCTTAAAAGAGTTCAAAAATTTTAGGACTATTTATTTTTAAACGAAAACTCCCAAGATATCATTTACGTGTTAAGAAAACCATTCTAAATCCTTTGAATCAATAAGTACTCCTCCCCTGTTGGCTAAGAGGTTAGCATGCGTGTTTTGGAGCTGGAGATTGCAAGTTTGATTTTCACTCCTTCCAGATTTTTGCAAATCCACAGATTCAGGATGAGAAATGGGCCGAGAAACTGATTGGCAAGTAATTATCATTAAAAAAACTTTCAAGGCATGCCTTCACATTGTGCACATTCATAAGTTTCATTTCTGAAGAAGACATCTTAATACCGTGTTATACGCTTTATTTTAGGAAAATGCCAAAAATCGAACATAAACATTCATTGAGCAAAATCTTATTTTAATACCTTTTTCTAAGCTAACCAAAATATCGGGATATTTTTAATAGAAGTTGGTTAAGTTATTTGATATCTGAGAGAGCTTTTTTCGGGATGATAATTTTCTACTATTATCAAAATTTGTGTGGTAATTATGCCATTACGAAATGTATCATGACTTAATTCTGTTGTGATGGTAATACAGATGATATAAAAACCTGGTAATTGCTTAATTTTGACAAAAATGTATTGATGGACCGCTAATATAAAAGTTTTTAAAAGATCAAAAAGTATATGAGTTACCTGAAATGAAAATACTAATAATAAAACTTCCATACTAGAAAAACAAATGTTATAAAATGTATAACAATTTTGAATTATTATAATAAAACATTTATTGAAAATTTTGTCGATGAAACAATTTTTTTTTTTGAAAAAATAAGACCAAGCAACATAACACTTATTCCTTTCGATTTCTTCAAATCCCAGTGTCAACAACTGTAACGTTGAGAGCACTCAAAAATCTTGCTTATATAAGCAAAAACCTTTCATAAACCATCTTGATTGCTGATGATGAATCTTCACATTACTACTTCACTTTCATACCGTGGAGACCCACATGTTTCACTGTCGGAGCAAATAGTATAGCGTTTTTTTCTGACGTCGTGGAAGGCCGTTGAGTACTATCCACAAGATGTGCAAAATTAAAGGGTGGAAGGTTATAGAGAGTTCTGAAGGCTTCATTTGGTAGCATTTGGCCATAGCATGGCATAGTGACCGTACATGGCAGAGAAAAAGATAATAATAAAAAAAAAATGTTATCGCATACTTCTATTATAGTTTTACATTCTTGGCACGTTATAAATTTTGAGAGCTTTGACAAGTTAAAGGGCACATTCGATACCGGAAGAGGATACCGCGTAAAAAATGGCGCTGAAAAATCGTCAGGAGGTGGCGGGGAAAACCCAATTTGATATTGCTCAACTACTGATAAGGGTCATACGACAATTTTCTATTTTAAATGTAAATTTTTAACCGATCGCGGGGCCCTGATTTGAACGCTAGAGTGACACTAAAGCCTCCAATAAAAAGCGAAGGTACAATGGGAGTATATCGTGATTTTTCTGAAGCCTCTTTTCAAAATCGATCTTTTTTATAGGTGCCCTCAGTTTTTTACGGTTATATTATGTAGGCTGTGGCAATAAAATAGTATAAAATACTGGCCCCTTGGAACTTTATGTCATCTGCGCATTTTTTTTTTGTTTCATTTATTATGCAATGCTACATTTATTATGTAAATATTTCAAAAATACGACCGCACTGATTCTCCAACATTATTCATAACCACAATACTTCACATAAATTCTTTTATAATATATTTTATATAAATTTTGTTGATGAATAGTTAAATTTCCGGAACCATATTATATTAATTTTGTTTTTTTTATTTCTCATGACTCAATTTTAAATAAGGAAATGTTTTGTTTAAGTAAAGAATTTATTTACAATAGTATGCTTTGTAACTTTTTAAGAAAGTTAATAAGTTTTGCAACTAAAAATATATAAATTACTCGTTAATTTATTGGTAAACAGACAACTGCTCACATGACATCTGCGCACACATTGAAGTGCTCATACTAACACAGAAATTAATATTAAGACATTTTATACTTAATTTGCGTAATTATAGTGTAGGTAAATTTTTATTTCAATGATACCTACTGTTATGTTGAGAAGGCGAGTTGGCTTTTTAAAAATGCCCACGCGGATCGAGCACTGTGGTAAGCACTTTAAATTCGCAATATACAGTATGCTTCTTAAATATAACAAAAGCAATAATAAATTTAGATACAAGAGAAGTGAGGACTTTGGACGAGTGACTAGCGTGTAGTCGGTGCCTGATACTTTTTTCTTGACTGACTACTGGATTCAGTCAATGGCTTTTATATTGTTTAAGAGACCTCACACATCCGGGTAATATTTAGGTCATTGGGCGTGGCATCATATGATGATTGACAGCTTTGTTTTAAGTGTCGTGGCTGTCATACTGGTCAAATCACGCTTGGATAATAATAGTTTGGCGTGGTGTCCCGTGATGATCAGCGCCATCGAATAAATAGCTCTTTTTTTAAATGACGTGCTTTTATATAGGTCAAGACACACTTGAATAATATTTAATTTAATGTCTTTACTGAGTAGGTTGCGCGTGTGACACGTGTATGGGTACATAATACTACCTACACTATAATTACGTAAATTAAGTATAAAATGTCTTAATATTAATTTCTGTGTTAGTGTGAGTATTTCATATCATGGAACCTAATTTATAGTATCTTCTTAAATGTCACGGATGGATAATAAAAATATTAACTCTTAATGAAACTTATTTGTTTGAATTTCTATTCTTTTTGTTCATTCACTTTTGTGTTTTTACAGCATAAATTCGTAAAAATAAGTTGAAAATAATCGTATTATTGAAATGTTCCAAAAAGTCCATTTATCAAATTTTGGCAGTGATTTCATTACGAATCAAATTTTATTTTTTCTCTTTTCAAAATAAATGCGTTTGTAAATAAAATAAAAGCATTCTATTATCTCAAAAATTTATTCTTATTGTTCGTTATCAACCAATAATAAACCTCATTTTATACAAATTATTTCCACAACATTGAGCTTTGCTTACCCAGCCTCCAAACAATATTATTGTTTAGAACAAAATAATAATCATTGTGAAGCTTTCAATAAAACACCTACAATAATATAGAAACGTGTTCATTGTACTGTGCATTGTTTACATGGGGCCATAAATTGGGAGAACCATCTGAAATTCATCTTTTACTTAATTTAAAACATAATTTAAATATTAATAAACTTGTAATTTATTTACTTACTGCATGGCGCAGAATATTTTCAGATTCACAGCTTTCTGAAAGACTTTTATACAAAATTTTACATCCAAAGCATTTTCTCTTTTTTCAGAGTTACTTACATTAACTTTTTGTGTATCTCTGAACAATGTTTTTTTTTAATGTCTGTTGCTTTTGGTAGCTGACAGGTTAGCATCTGCTCTTAGAAGACTACAATTGTGGCTTTGATTTCCACAGATAATAGATTTTTTAAATTTTAAGTTACAATATTGAATTAGTCAGTGGTCCAACCAATTTTCGTAAAAAATAATCTTTCAATAACAATATGTCTCAATATTACAAAGATTCGTATACTCCATATTTTAGAGACCAGATTTGTTTACATTGTAGATATATATGCTTCACTAAAGGAACAGACATGGTAAAAACAATGTTCATGTGTATGCCAAGTGAGCTCTTCGTAATTTTTATGTAGTATTGGAACGGTTCGGTTGAATATAGAAGACTGGTTCTTGATATAAGAGATTCGGTTTATTTGGTCAGATGACAGATGACAGATAGATGTTGGGTTCATTGATCGATCATTTTATCTGAGGAATGGTCTTGAAAATATATATTATCTGGCTTATTTTATAAAACCTATAGAATGCTCAAAATTATTCGTTTCCGTCACCATAATTTATCCATCTCATTTATTTTGAGCTTAAAGCACTCGATTTTTTTCAAATTTACAATCATGTTTCCATCACTCTTTCAAAACTCTATCACACATAATTTTTTGGATTTTTTCGTATTAAAAATTAAATAATTGGTTTCATAATTCACATATATTTAATTATGTATTTTTGAAGAATTTAATTATTTTGTTTTCTTTTATTTAAAGATAACTATTGTCATTAAGAATTTGAAAATACGTTAAAATTTCAGTTAAATAAATGGTTTTTATAAATTCATAAGACGTTTTAACATCATTTGTACATCCTGTATATAAATGTTATGTTTCATTAACAATAACAGCGTCTTGATCATAATAAACGTACACAAGCCGCAATCTTTGAGCCCAGATTTGAAAAAACAGATAATAGCCATAGAAACTTCCATCTGAACATACAATGTGTTAAGCCTCTAACATAGCTTTTCCACGCATGCTGTACAGTGAAGTCACGAAATAATGAATTTATTATCACTCAAGGGATGAATAATTATATAATATATTATTATAAACATATTCACATTACCAACATTTATGGCAGTCTTATTCCATTATTACGACTTATTTAAATAAATATTTAACAGTTGTCAGATAAATCCCTGCTGATCAAATTTATTTTAATTTGATCTTATATATTTAACGTATTTATCTCAAAAGTAGACGATAGAGAAGTATTCAAAGTAGTACCATATAAATCTAGTAAACGAATCTCAGCAATGTGAATTGAGCTTTTTTTCTCGAGAATCAATTGTCAGTCAATTTCTACATTAGTTGGGTGCCCTGTCTAATTAAGCTTTAAAAGAATATAGAGTTTGATTTATGTTAAAATTAATAGATTATTTTAGTTTTTGTAGCCGAGAGATTAACATGCGCGCTTAAGAGCCAAAGATTACAGTTTTGATTCTCAAAGCTGTTGATTTTTTTTAAATTTACAAATGGAGGACTTGATACAAAATGGGCTGAGTCTTTATCTGACAACCAATTCATATATTAAATATAAAAAACAATCTGGCAAGACATACGAGTATACTGTGGAAATCTATATATTCCTTTTCTCAAAAAGACATCTTTTCTTCGTGTAAATCTATATGATCTACTTACGAAATGTATATTTAAAAAAAATACTTAGAATATAGTGTGGAAAATTTTACATACTTATTATGGATGTATTTTCTAACTATTTTAAAAGCAAGTTTAAGCTGTGTTTTGAATTACTGTTTTTTTACGGATAAAACTATTTTGATAGGAAGGTTATAATTTAAACTAGTTTTATAACGTCTTGGATTATTAATTTATACATATAAACGATTATATAATACAAAATATTAAATATGATACATTTAAATTATTGTTTTGTTTCTACACATGTATGTAGTTACTAATATGAATTAGTTAAATGTTAGAATATTTAATAAGCACCTATTAATAATCGTCGTAGACCTCTACGCTCTGATCACCTCTACGAAAGCTCTCGTAGAATAACATCCGTAGAAGCAGTACACAATGATAGCACATAAGCACAGTACATCTAGTAGTGCACACAGCCTACCGTTTATTATCGCGGAAAATTCCCGTTATTCTAACAAGGCTCTGCTATTTCGATAAGTGCTTTTGTTTGTAGGATTGATCGTAAATTTTCTTTTCATTGAAATAGAACAATATCATGAAAGGTTTTATTATTTGTACCATCTCCAGATAACAAGTTCTGAGCTTTTGTATGAGCTTATTTACGAAAGTTGACCTGCTTGCATGCATCTATATCAAATTTTGAATCATTTTTATTTGCGAGTTTGTTAAGCTTTTTAATTTTTTTATATTAAAATCATCGCTGTTGTTTTAGTAATATATTAATCAAAACATACGTTTTAGTTATAGTGACTAATAACTGATTAGTGTGCGTTCTTTGGGAGGCTCGAATTGCTGCAGGATTTTCATGCGAATATGCAAGATTATATGCTTAATAATTTGAATTATTGGTTGATTAACCTTCTACGGCAGAATTATATGCGTATTCAAAATTATTTATTTATTTATTACATGTTGGAACATTACAAATTACAAGTTTAATACGTTAAAAACACGATGTCCATACAGTTATCACGAAAATATCAAAAGCATATTAAAATATTTAAAAAAATAATAAAGAAAGAATTACAGCAAATATATATATAAAGAAGGAAAAAGAGAGTGTCTACCAAGTAAGTTAGACAGATCCTA
>JAGVSQ010009122.1:0-13851 GCA_022683975.1 Rhyacophila evoluta | reverse complement strand
TCCATCTAAGCTCGCTCTCACCGAGGTGGAAGATATCAATATCCGAGGCAATCTCATTAAACATCACCATTGCCCGTCCGCATTGGCATGACTGCTAGCAGGATAGTCCTGCATTTAGGAATGAAAAATGGCTGATGTTTCCGATTTCTTAGGTAGTTATCAGGGACATACAAAGTAACATTAGCAAGATCGGCAGAGTTATCAATAAGACCACGTATAAGCCGAAAAAAATACGTCGCCATACTACTCAAAGAGTTAAAACGTGAATACAACAGATGGGGCTAATATTTTAAAGTTTTATTTGTCAAAAACTGGGACGCAGTGAAATTTGAATTCATAATATTTCGTTAAAATATTTATAAAAACTCCGCTCGTAAATTTATCAGTCTCATTTACATTCAAATCCTTCGCAAAACTGACCTCTAGAAGTCAGTTGTACGTGTGATAGATCACTCTACAGCCATAAATCACCTCGACAATTCAATTTTAAAATGACGTATCATTTTGCATTCGTGTCTCAATCGGCTGCTGTACATACAAAGGCCTATCATTTTTTACTGAGAGAGCAGCAAAAAACAAACGTGGCATTTTCGCGTTAGGCGTCACACAAGAATTCGTCTTTCGTGAACAGCGAATGGCGTATACACAGTTTCCGTTGAATAACGATGTAAAACATGTAAATTGATACGTCTATCTGTGTAGTAACGATTTGAATTTTCATTTTGCAAAATATACCAATTTTTATACGGGGAGCTTTTTTGAATAAATAAAGCACACTAACGAAGTCGTAACCTATAGCAAAACTTAATTGTAACATTAAAAAAAAATATTTTATGGTTTCCTTTTTTGTGTACTTACCCTTTGAGGATGTGCGCCTTGTCGTCTTATTTTTTTAATAAAATACTATTATTCTTTAAATATATTTTATGAAATAGATAAATCAACGATATGTGGAATTTACCATAGTTTCATATATTTTAGACAAGAAAAAATATAAAAAACATTACACAATAAAAAAGCTGACTTTGTTGGATAAAAGTTGGATAGGGTAAGTTGTTAAGTTCTTGGTAGAGCATGGTATAGGATTGAGAGCAGTGGAAACAATTTCGAGAAGCCTTTATTCACCAACGGCTTAAGACTGGACATGTCGATCATGATAATAAATTCGAAAAATGATAGTAAATACTGAAAATACAGAAAAACAATCACAAATAAGAAAATAAACGTTATCTGTAATACCGAATATAAATTACTTACCTATAGTATGTTGGGTTCTTGATACCATGGCGTGTAATCTATATCTTGATGTTAATTTGGTATACAGAAACTCACAACAAATAACATTCAACAGGAGATATTTCAATCTTACCGAAAATGCTTTCAAGAAGACGAGACACTGTATGATCCCTTCCATGGTATCTCCGGTGAGGCAGAATGTCCCAGTAAGGTGACGTCCTTTGGAAGGAGGCGCAAGGGACGCGTGGACGAGTGCGCCCCGGGGGCGAGCGTCTCGCGTCGCCCCCAGCGCTGCAGGAAGCGCCGCACCCCCCGCTCCCATCAGCCTCGCCAGGGACTCCATGCTATCCACTCCGCATGCCGTTAGCTCGACAGCCTTCTTCTCTCCCGATACGCCCGGCGTTTTTGCGACTTGGACTCACGGATGCCAAATGGCAGAAACAATTCCCAAACAGATCCTTCCTCGATCCCTTGTTGGAATTATTTTATGTTACCTCCTCAACATTCTTACAGCCTGATACATTTTAGTTTATATTCTAATATACTTATCAATTAGTTAACACCAATGAACTATGATCTCCTAATACACAAGAGATATATTAATCTCTACTTTTATACGGCTTGAAGAATATTACAAATTATTATTTCACATTTTAATATTAAATACAACTAGCCGCTCTTTTTTCTGTGCGCCTAATACAACTAATAATTAATTAAGGCTTCTTATCTCACGAGGATATAATGTTAGAAGAAAATTATTATATTCGTAACCCAAAAGAAAATTATCTTGTGATTAAAATCATATTAAACTAATAACCAACGCTAATTTATGTGTGCCTAATACAATATTTCATAAATCGTATACGAAAATGAAACACCGAATCAGAAAGAAAAAAATACTAAATTAAACTGTTATATATTCCATAGATAATTAATTTAATATTAATTAATATATATATAATTTATCTGTTATTATTTTGCGAAAAAATATATAATGTATCATACAACACGTAATATCTGCTCTTCGTTTATAAAAGCAATTATATTAAAATTTATATTCACCACATTTATTAATAGAATTATGTAAAGTAAGCAATTTAATTTACTAAGTCTGTTGTATCATGATTTATAATATTTCAAAGTCCCAAGAGATATAAATCTATCGAGCGGATACTGTTATGTATACTTATCTCTCGATTTTAATTGGTAATTTAAGATGGCTCGATACTACAAGTATATTAATTAAAATAAAGCATTCCTAATTCCAATTTAATTACTGTTTCGATTTTATTATAAAGCCGGCATTTTATAATTGTGTAAGCCGGGATTATTAATTTTGAATTTATATTGTTTCGAGCCATTTATCTTAAATTATAAAAAGTACACACTTTCCCTTCAGTTTTATGATGTCTTTGAAAATCTTATACAGTCCTAAATAAAAATTAACCACAAAAACCCATTAAGAGTTATTTGTAATAAAAATACTACTGTTATTATCAACTGTAATATTCTTAATATTACCGTGAGGTTAACAGATATGCGCTTTGGAACCGGAGATTGCGTGATCGTATCCCACAACTGTCGGATTATTGAAAACCGAAAATGAATAACTAAATAAATACCCAATTAATTAACAACCATCTCTTTCATTTAGTATAGTTTTATGTAGTGGACGTCTTCGCAACGTGTAGATAAATAAATGTATTTTATTTGACAAGGGTTGATTGTCACCCTGTTGCTCAATCTATATCTATGCCTTGTGTTTTTATTGTACAACACAGTACATTATACACATTTTTATGCAACTACAATAATTAAACTTATAAAATCTGGTATTTAGAGGTTTATAAGTCGTTTTGGTTGCCCAGAATAGGATTGCTAATAATATTATATTGAAGTTGGTTGGAATATGGATCTCCGTAACGCGAAGACGTCTTAACAGACTATTTTTCACGAGAATCGTTTCTCAGACAATTTCTCAACTCAATAGGCATCCAGTCCTGCATTTTTCGGATATTTAAAATCCGACAGATGGGGAATCGAGCCCGCATTCTCCAATCGCTAGACAAGCACGCTACTTATTACGCTACCGGGGAGACAACAACATGTTAAAGTATTTGATTTATTTTTTTGACTACTTTTTCGACGTTTTTTCGCTATCTCTTATTCATTTATCATATGGTATTTGAATCATTGATTCATTCAATAGAAAGTATTAAACAACAATGATTAAAACAATCATTTTTTTTTTAATTTAATTTTTATACCATGTTCACTCCCAACGTGGAGCATATGGATCTGCACAAGACATCCACCTCGAAAGAGGAGTATACAGATCTCCGTAATGCGAAGACGTCTTGAGAGATTATTTTTCACGAGAATTGTTTGTCAGAAAAATAATCAACCCAATGAGCATCCAGTCCTGCATTTTTTGGATATTTAAAATCCGACAAGTGGGAAATCGAACTTGCATTCCCCGGATTGCTAGGCGCACGCGCTACTAACTATGCTACCAGCGAAACATGTTCAGTTTCTGATTTCTATCATGTACTATTTTTCAGATGTTTTTTTTTTTGTTTTATTTATTTAGTGTATGGTGTCTCAACCATTGATTCATTCAATAGAAAGTATTTTGTGGCAAAGCTTAAAACAATCATTTTTTAATTTAAATTTAGTACTAAAATAATTTGATAAACGTGACAAACACTTTGTTAAAACGGAAATTCGGAATAAAATTGGATAGCGGTAAATAATTTGAAAAGAAAATGAGTCCGAATGGGTATTTCCATTGAAATTCGCCTCGGGGCATTTAATCCGAAATTTTCGAAAGGCAAAATTTATATCGGACAATGTAACAAAATACCCAGAAACTTTTCGGTTATCCAAAGAAATCACTAATGAGATTATGAAACTTTTAACTGAGATATGGATAGGGACATAATTAAATTTGAGCCGTGACTAACCAAACAATGCAATAGGTCCCCACCCACTGGACTATGGCTCCAATATAACAAAACCCGTTTGAAAATTCTATCATTCATACAAACTTCTAAATTAAATTCATTAATTATTTACAAAATTAAAATCAACAGCAATCACTTCGCATTGTCGAAAGAAGCACGACTTCGCAATTTATTTACGTTCGCATTACTTATTAAAATGAAGGCATTCAGATAAATCTTACGTTTATAAAATATAGAAAATTCGCATTACTGAAATATTTCAAAATAACTTCAACCGTATCAATTGTGAAAAAGTACGCGACCCTCAATTTTTCAAAACAACTCTAATTCAATATTCAGAATTAATACAACTTAATACACGTTCTATCAAAAGGATTTAAGCTGAAAATTATGAATTAGTGGCTTTTAGCTTTTAAGTTTGAAAAAAGGATGGCATGTGACATTTACGACGAAGAAAAAAGACTTCTATCTAATGAATTTTATTGGTTTTTTTTTAATAAAACAATATCATATTGAGTAAATAATAAAACAGCAGTCTTAGTTTTCGTGCACTTCAAGATTATTTCTACGTAATGTTTTGACTTTGGCTCAAAATAATTAACTAAATAAACGTCTATTGTGCCTCCTGTAAATTTTGTGATATGTGGGTCACCTCCTTTTTATTTTCTACAGTCGATATAGTATTAAGACACTGTTGGAATCCCCGGAAACAGTTATACCAAAAATATAAACAAGACATTCTTCTTTTTCTTCCGTATCTGCTCCCTAAGTAATTAAAATCATTACAAGTTTAACACCGGCTATTTTCTTTAAACTTTCGTATGTTTCATATTTTCCAATACGTATTTGTAATACGTGGATACAATATATAATAGGAAAATAATATTTCAAATTAAACAAAGTTTATTCATCCCTAAGGTCATGTCTATATAAAAAAAATGGAGCTATATATTTCAAAGGATCTTACACGATCAACAACGAATAGGATATTTTTTTTGTCTGAGATGTTTGATTCAATACACGATAAAGTGCGTAATTTGAAAGTTTAAGCCGCGGTTACGTTTTAAAGTACAAATTGAATATTTAACTTTCGTAAAAGCCTTCGAATGAACCGATAACTCAAACTAAAAAAAGCTTTGACGAAAATACTTAAACCGGACTGGACCCATAAGGGAAGCTTCGCACTTCAAAAAAAAACTTATTTTACGCGGGAAAAGTCAAGTGAGAGCCCTTCTGAGCAAAGACAAAGAAAAATTGTGAAAAGGTGTCGCGAATGACAAAGCTATAAACGAGATTAAAAAGATGGAAATAAGAAACAAGGTAGAACATTATGGATACTTTAAGGACAGAGGAAGAACTTGAAAGTGGGTTTATGAAGCAATTGAGAAGTTTCTTTTAAATTGTGTATAATTAGTTTCCAAATATTAGGGTACTACCACTAGACTCGTGAAGAGTCTTCAGATTTTGATGGAAGGGTCCCGTCGATTTTCGTTGTGCATTGTATAAAATACAAGCTATACGCTATTAAACTTTTTGAAAGTATATTTAAGAAAATTAAAAGATTTTATACCGTTATTTTGAAAAAATAATACCATTTATTAACGATAACTTATAATATAGTTAGTTAATCAAAATATATAGAATCAAAGCCAGCACAATAAATATAAGTTTTTTACACAGACGTACATTTATAATTAATAAGTAATCAAAAATTCGATTGATAAAAATGATATGACCGCAAAAATCCGGTAACAAATTTACTATTGAATCATAAAAAATGGATGTATTATATACACAATGTTACATATAATAGAGAAATCATTTAATACTGCTTACTATCACTTCTGTTTATTTGAACTGTATAATATATTAAAAAGGCGGTTTAACTATTTGAATGCCAAACAACAAAATATCATTGTTCATTTTGAAAGCAAAAAACGATCTCTCTGTGCTTGCTTTTTTTAAATGTTTACACACAATGAACAACAAATGTTTTACAATATGTTATTTTTTTTTAATTGTGCAACGTTTTTATACCATTAATAAATAGTATCACTTCTAATAAGGATTTTGAAATACATCACATGGTTAAAAAAATATCTACATTGATTATTTTGGTATCGTATTTTTATTAATTACTAACTGCACCCGGCCACGCACTGCTGTGGCTCAGTCTAGTTCAATGGAAAAGAAAGAATGTGTTTTCATACGCGCATATTTAAATGCAACGCTGTGTCAAAATTTCAAAGCAATTGGTGAAAAACTTTCGGAGATTTAAGATTTTCAACAAACGAACACTTACATTTTTATTTATACAGATTATCATTTTAGACACTATCAGTTCTTAGAAAAATTATCGCACACAGAAGGCTTTAAGAAGTCTGAAAAGACTGAAAAATTGACGACAATCTTAAATACGTTAAGAGAGACGTTCATCGAGAAATCTCGTTATCTGATGACGACGTATTACTCAAAATTTTAAAATTCAATCTCCGAAGAGCAATTACAATGCTATTCACCGTAAGCTGGAAAGTTTTTATCTTTATTTCTGCAGCCATGGCCGATTTATTATAAAATAAACCGAATTTCTTGAATTTTCGTAATTACGTGTCATTTGTGTTGAATATTTTTGCGTCCCTTTCATTGTCTTCTTTATATAATTTAAAAGTAATTTGTAATTCAAATAAATAATTTCGCATTTTCCTCGTGAATGAATACAGAAAAGGGCGAAAAAGACGAACAAAAAAAACATTCATTATGCCTTGGTTTTCCCCCTGTTTATTGTTTCATTATAGTATTACCCCCTGAAAACACAGTATGCCTAAGGGCTATTAAAAGTTTTTTTTCCGAAAGAAATGTATGAATATTTCATATTGCAGAGAAAGTTATTGGCAATTTTAAGAGCCTAAAAATTTCTTTACATCCAAATTAATGACTGGAGGACTCTAGAGTTAAAACTTTACTTAGAAACTCAAACCTAACATCTCTCCATAATTTCTATACGTTGCCAGATCACATACATTGTGAAAAAGGACGTTTATTCGATAATCAGAATGTACACAACTTATAAAAAGAATATAGATTAAAAATACCGAATAAATATCTAAATTTAGCTTAAAAGTTTTAAAAAAGGATGGCCCGTCAAATAAGTGACCAGAAAAAAGGGCTTCCACTTAATCAATTGTATTGATTTTTCTTACTAAGCTTATTAAATTAATATCATGAGTAAATAATATACCAGTTTAAGTTTTCATGTACTACAAGGTTGTTCCTATGTAATGTTTTGTCTTCGGCTGAAAATCATAAAACAATCGCTTTTGTGCCTCCCGTAATATTTGTTATATGTAGGTTACGTCCGTTTTCCTTTCCACAGTCGTGTTCTACCTCCAGTATAATATTAAAATACACTCCAAAATATTCTTTATAACAAACGATAATCTTGTAATAAATTAAAAAATTATGCGTACTCAGTAAACAGTAAAAAATAATTGAAAAAGAAAACTTCACGAAAATGAAATTACAGTCAAAAACGTACTCTTACAAATAATAAATAAAAGCTTATACAAATGCAGTGTTATTCGTTTTGTAAGTTGTCAATTTTTTTTTTTTAATTAACTTTATCCACATTGAAAGTGGGACATATATAGGTCTCTGCAATGTGAAGTGTCTTGTCAGCCGAATGCTTAACCCGGTCAAGTATTTCCAGATTTTAAAAAAATCTAGAAGCAATGGGAATCGAGCTCGCTAAATCCGTTTATAAAGCGCGTATACTAAACTTTCGGGCACCAATGAGACATATAAAAAAATATTAGTTTTAAATAGAAACCGACAGCAGTGAGGAACAACGACTGTCAAAAATATTAATACTTGCCGAAGAGGCAATAGTAAAATTAATAAAAAAAAAACTGTCAAAGCATGGATAAGCATTCTAAAGATTGGAAAATTGTTTCAGAATCTTATAATTATTTATTCTTATGTGTGTTTCTTCTTACGACCGGTGGGATCCCAGTGTCCTGGAACAAAGGAGGATGCTATCTATATGACGTACGCTGTGTAACTGAAGTATGCTTGCATGACCTAGAAGGATGCAAGACCGTTTGCAGATGACAGAGATTCCTGAAAGTGCAATATGGCAGCCATATATTCCATTTATGGAGCGGGCATGGCGAAAGAATAAGAAAAGAAGAAAATATAATTTTTATACAATTATAAATTAACTAATCTAGATTTTTTTGCTTACAAAATTAAATTAACCGATATTTTATCGTGCTTAAATTTGCATCAATTTTGCTTGTTTTTTTAAGACTGCCTAAAGATAATGTTTATTAATATTTTATACAACTGTGTTATTTAGCATTTTACAAAAAAAAAATGTTTTCTCAACCTATAATACAACTATTTATATTCTTGGTAGAAATACCAGGATATTTTAATAATAACACAGCTTTGATATAGAATTTCAACATATAATATAACACGTTAAAGTACCCTCGCAAAAAATAGCTTTTGTAAGCAGAATTAAAAAATACGTATGTCATAAAAATTCCGTTCAAGTATTTTAAAAATATAAACCTCGACGTCTCTGTAAAATCAAATTCCTTTTCGACTCAAAAAATAATATTACTCCTTGGGCCTAGTAAATTATACCGAATGGTCTGACAACACGATGGGACCACAACGATTTAGTCCATTATATATTATACATATGTAGATGGCGACCACACAAAGGCTGTGAATAAGGCTCTTTGTTATCATATTATAAACGCCACATTTGAGGTGGTCAATCACGTGGGCACAATGGCGCAAAATGAACGGCCATATCGCCACCTATCGGTCCAATTCATCGTTAATGTCGATTGAATATTTGCGATTTACAGCAGGCGCGCAGGAAACGAAAAGGGCGAACAAAATGTGTCTTTTGTGTAAGGATTCTGAGAAATCTTTTGTGCCGAGCCACTAAAACAGTAACGGAAAACAAGAAACAATATTTTAAAAGTAGTATGGCTTCTCTCGATTGTGTATTTTACTTTGAAATACTGTATATTTTTAGGAAGTTTTAATATTGAAAAATAGAAATCACTGGGGAAATCGGTTGAAATTTTATGAATTAAATTTGGGCACAATAGTGTCGCGGCGACAGAGCGACGGCGATAAAACCACGGAAACAGAGATGCAAATTAGTCATAAATATGCGAGCGAGTTGTTGTGACTGACGTGCTACCGAACTTGCTTACTTGCCCACTCACCCATTTATAGCTATTTTTCATCTGTGTTACTGTCGCTTTGACGCCGTCGCTCTCTTATTCTCCCCGCGGATTAGGTTGAAGAAATAATTAACAGGCAATTTTATTATAATAATTTTTAGATAATTTATTCACGGTGGGAAGCTCATATAATTTACTTCTGTAGACTTCACAATTTATATATACCAGGCACGCAGAAAATAGGAAAGAATCAATTTTAGACACTTTTTTTTATGTGAGTAATTTAAAGCCTGCATAAAATTGAATTAAATACTTAAATCAATTAATTAATCAAAGAATATTATTGATTTATTAATAACGTATTCATTATTGAAACAAACCAAATGATTATACGTGGACATATTTTCCATTAGAATATTTCAAAAATTACTAGTTCGTAGATATAGTTATCACCTATTTACTATCTACCATTGCATCCGAGGCTTAAATTCTGCACAGCTGGATATTTTTTTTTATATTCATCAAACTTTATGAATTAAATGTATTGTGGTGAATAGTTTAATTATCGAAGAGCAGATATATTATTTTTAATACGCTTAAACAACTTACATCTATTACCTAGTATGTTAACAAATAATCCATGCACGATTTCAAATAATAATTGGTAATATTATTTAATTTTCGCTTTTCTTGGGTTGATCGATTTGAAGTGTAAATACCGACGGATCAGCTGTTAGGCATTCGCGTTCTTCAATATCCTGATTTTGGCACCAGTTCTGAATACGCAACATGTCCATCAACTGATAAAGCAAGACACTCGCGCCCAACAAAACAAAAGTCTCCATATTCAATCGATACACTTTCGAAATTCTTCTGCCTGCAGGCTTTCTACCCTCCACTATCACAATTATTATACTTTATTGGCACTCACACTAATGACATAGCGAATCTTTATTGTATACTGAGTCACTTCACAATAATATATTACCTTTCACATCACATGTTCGCCTAATACATTTCATGGAAAAAAGACGAAAAATATTATCGAAAATGAAATATATAAAACAAATAAAAAATATATCAATATGAATAAATAACACAGACTTGAATATTACCATAATACTACAGATATTAATAAAAATAAGGACACTTTTCAAGACTCATATGTATAATGATTATGTTGGCAACAATTCGTTGTGAATTCTGTACGAACTTCAAGCTTGTACGGATTAGTTAATTTCTCATGTACTCAGAATAAGATATATACGAGTCAACACTCGTCAGAATGACTTAAAAGACAAGATCACATGTATGTCAAGGTTAAATAAACAAGCCGGCTATTTTTATTTGTATACTGACAATAATCAGATGTAAGACATAATAAATAAGGATAATTACAAAAAATGGAAAAACTAAATTTAAAAAAGCAATAAAAAATCAAAACATTAGAACAAGTAATTAAGGCGTTACACGATATTATAATTTTCGAAACTTTTCGTTATTTTTAAATGTGGAATATTAAACAAATTAAAAAATAATGACTTGAATTATCAATGTTTACATTACTTCATGTAGCAAAATGACGAAAGTCCCTGTATTGAGTTAGAGCTTACAAAAGCTTTTCGGGGTGTAACGTTTTTTCATGTGGATTATTGCGGTGGTTAATATTTTTGTGGCATTATCCAGGAGCGGCTACATAGTTGATTTTTCAACGATTTATTTTTAGACTGACATTTCTATTGCAAGTGCGCCTAAGTATTGTAGTTTGGAAACATAATTCAGAATATATATTTTTAATATTTTAATATTAATCGGTTAGCAAATTAAAGATAAAAGTGCAAATTCAACTACGGGACCTGCTGAATTTTAAATAAATACGTTGATGAAGAAATCGATACCCGATGGATTGAGCAATAAGCTGAGAATCAATCCTCGAGGGAAAATCTGTCAACATAAGTCCTGACAATCCGATGAACCATGCTTTTTACTTTCAAAGCGGATATGGCATACGTATTATATAGATAAACAAAGTGTTAGTGCAACGACATAATCATGTTTCATGCAATTCAGAATTTTAAAAACGTAATTTCAAAAATCAATTTATTTTAAAGGTCTATCTAATTATTTGTTGTATATAGCCAATATGGTCATTGATTTTAAATATATAGGTACAAAATTGAGCTTTTAAGTTTAAAAAAATGAAGGCCGATGAAATTTGCGATCATTGAAAAGGGCTTCATATTCATCAATTTTACTTTTTTTTCTTAAATTACTTATGAATATAATATCATAGCAAATTAAGAAACATTTTTAATCTTTATACACTTTAAAGTTGAGCCTATTTAATGTTCTGACTTTGGCACAAAATCATTGAGTAAATAAACGTTTTTGTGCCTTAGATAAAATTTGCTTTGTGTAGGTTACGTCCTTCTTCCTTTCTAGAGTCAATACTATATATGTCATTTAATACATAAATTCAATGCACTGTTTTATTTAAAGATATATCTGTGTACATTTATATCGCTAATGCGGCCCTTCGTTCTAAATATAATATGTTTTCGTACCTTTAATGTAACATAATAAAGAAAAAATCTCCATTGTGCGATATTTTCCATATGGAAAAACTTTTCATTCAATTGTGCAGCCGACGAAATCGCCAAATATAGAGATTAAAAGATTGGAGGCTCCAGGCCGTGCAAATTTGCAAAGCCAAATGTTTGATGGTTCGGCAAATACGATTTTTATCGGAAAAAATATAAACTCACTCCAGCGACAACTGTATGTTATTTTTTAATCCAAACTGGGAACCGCTTGTTTGTTTTTATTTCAACGGTATTGAGATATGAAATAAAATCAAATATTCAATTTATTAAGCGGAAAATATTGATTTTGATGCGGCGTACTGATATGAAATATTTTCAATATGGCAGCTATCTCCCCGGTAGTCAAGAGGTTAACATACACGCTATCCCGATTTTTCGAGTTCAATTATCATATCTAATGATTTTTTGTTACATTTATAAATACTTGACGCCTATTGGATTGACAAGCGATTCTCGTGAACAATAATCCTTACTTTGCGGAGATTTATGTATTTATAGCACTTTCGGGGTGTAAATCTTCACACTGCCTAGATCTATATCGTCGTCAATATTGCAGGAACACGTATCATGATTTTTTGATTTAAGTAACAACTTTAATTTTTACAATCTCTTGTACCATTAACACATTTTTGCAATAAAACATTATTCGTACTCGTCTATTAAATATATCAGAAAAATGTGCAATCGATACGAGGTATTGCAAAAATTAAACTATACTTTACAAAGTGATTTAAAAAAAAATCAAGTTACATGTCTCTGTAACAATGGCGAAGATATGCTACACTTTCAAAGGGAACATGGTGAAAAAAATACAGTACCTAATAATCTACGGATATATCATTAACTTACTCATAAATTGAAAATCACTCATGGATATATACATAACATTCCCACAACATTGTTTAAAAGCATGTCTTCGTTCTAATACGGCATGACAAAATGTTAAGTCTCTTTACTAACACGTTAATTCTATAATAAAATTAGACCTTATCTAACCTAACCATGTTGAACTACGTTATTCTGTGATACAATTTCGCTCCAACACGGTGAGAAAGCTTGCGTAAAGCTTCTTATAAAACGTTACATCTAACCTATAACGTGGTTAAATTTTAATTGTGAAAAACTTTAATATTGCGTTACTTCTACAATAAAATGACACATAACCTAACTTAGCCTTCTGATAAAATTTTGCTCTAAATCGACATGAGAAGTCATGTATACTTTTTCATAATAATTTACCTTTACAGTTAAATAACCTAACCTTACTTGGTCCTCCGACAACACAGTTTTGCTGGAACACGGCTAAAGATATTACGGATACTCTTACGTAACACGCTATTCTGATAATTAGACGATACTTATTTTTGCCTAACATTACCTAGCCCTATTATAACACTGTATTCTATGACATGGTTTTATTTAACACTATCAAATAAACCACAGAAATGTTCTCTAAGCGTATTAGTTCTACAATAAAATGACACAATATTTCTTTCACATATCTAAAAAATTACACCACACGTGCTGCAATAAATGGAAAGTTGTATGTTGGAAAAATCACAAACTTATAAAGGAAATGAAAAGAAAAAGATTTGTTTTTTTTTTCATAAACTAATATTGCAATAAAATTGCATAAAATTGCAATTTAAAATTGAACAAAAAATAAAAAGTAAAAACTGGTGAAAAAGGAAGGTTGTTGTGTTTGCAAAAAAACAAAAACTATACAAAATCCATTTTACAACCATTATGCAAAAATTTTGCTAAACGATAATCATATGGTATAAATTTCAATAAAACGCTATATGCTCAAAGTTCTGTAAAAGTAAATTTAAAATTGTAGTTAAG